>CAUYON010011323.1:0-38998 GCA_963573935.1 Arctocebus calabarensis
TGTAGATTCAAACTTCAGTATTTGGGTTACTGGTTGAGCAGAAGCCATAAAAAAAGTCATAATCAGAATGTTATCCAACTGTATATTGTTTACTTTTATTGTAAATAATAGTGAACAGTGGTCAATAAATAGTTTTATATTCCTTTAAAAAAAAAGTGCATTCTTTCACAATTTCCACATCACCGACTGGCTCTTCCCTCCCAAGTATATAAACTACTTCATAAGGTGCTTCAGTGGCATTATTTCTAGGTCTTATTGTTGCTTGTAAGAATGTGTTTGCTTTTGCTTTTCAATTTGTAATTTCTGTGATACAATCTTTCATACCTCACCCTTTCATTTACAGTATCTGTGATCCTTATGAGAGTTATAATCCTGAAGAGCGCTGAATTTCTTTAATGTTGATACTGCAGTATCACAGAGCAAGCAAATCATCTTATCTTTAGCAGAAACAAAATTGCAATTCCCAATCATCATTAAAAAATTTGTTTTGTTCCTTCAGTGTTCTCTTGGTCTTAACATGATGGACTATTAGGCAGATAGAATTAAAAAATACTGTCAATTTGTGCAATTATCCACAAATTCTACTTCAAACAGAAACACAGTATACTATTGTCAAAGGCTAATAACAGAGTGGTGTACTCGACCCCCATAAATTCTCACCAACCAGCCTCATGTGGTAGTGATGTCAGCCAGGCAGGATGTAGTTAGAGCTAAATTATGAGCATAGCAGCCCTTAGCCCTTAGCTCTTATGGCTTACTAATGTTCTAACTGTTATGGTCAGTCTGGGAGGATTATTTCATTGAAACTTATTTTATTGTTTCATATTTTAAATACGCTCATTTAAAAAATAAAATCAGAATATAAAAGACCAACAAAAAAAATATTAATAGGCAGTGTCTATAGCTCAGTGGATAGCACGCTGGTCACAAACACCGATGCTGGCGGGTTTGAATCTGGCCTGGTCCAGGTAAAGCAACAATGACAATTGCAACAGAAAAATAGCTGGGCATTGTGGTGGGCACCTGTAGTCCCAGCTTTTTGGGAGGCTGAGGTAAGAGAATCAGTTAAGTCCAAGAGTTTGAAATTGCTGTGAGTTGTGATGTCACAGCACTCTACAAGGGTGACAGCTTGAGACTGTCTCAAAAGAAAAAAGTATTAATAAAAATAAAAGGATTTGTTCTGTAAAATTTGGATTCAGTCAAAAAGCCACACTTAAGGACCCAAAGACCACATGTGGCCTTAAGGCTGCAGGTTCCCCACCCTACTTATCTATACTATTATCTAGGTATGTGTGACTACAGTCTATAATGTTTTCATGACAATGAAAATTTCCTAATGACAAATTTCTCTTGTCATTAAGAGATGATGTACCTTTGTCATTAAGTGATACGTGACTGTAGTTATCATCACAAAAGATTACTAGACTAACTGGCATTTTGCTAATTTGGTTCTCATTTTTGAATGGGGTGCGCCCATGGAAAAGATTTTAGTCTGGTTAGGTCTAAAAATGAAATCACCAAGCCTCTTCTATTTGTATGTGCCTCCCTGGAGGTAAAAGCTTAAGGAGGATTGGGGGTGAGGGGAGTATTTACAAAGTAGAGAGAAAAGTAGGGATCAAAGCTGAGCTGCTTGTGTCCTGGGTGACAAGCTGACACCAGGGAGGGAAGACACAGCTGTGCACAAATCTGAACTGCCACAGGACACCAACAGGGCCTCAAAGCTCCAGTGCTGCTCCCTGGCCATCTAATGGGAGTCTCTGTCATGTCCAGAGGAAGTAAGCTTGCTACAGATACCCTCTGGGACTTCCACAAATACATAAAGAGGGGGACTGCAAGAGACAGGTATCTGTGGGAGTAGGTGGGTGGTGACATGCTATCTGAGCACGAACATTATATCCCCTCATCTGCATACAGAGGCTGGGGATATTTGAATTTGTAGAATCATTTCCAGAATGTCTGAGAGTGCCTTTTCCTTGTCTCAGGGGCTCCTGCTAAAAATGTAGGAATTCCCTTATTTGTACTATGTTGCCTTGAGTTGTCCTTTTCTCCTCATAAATCTCATAGAACATCCTACCTTACTTTTTTTCACTAGATACCCAATTAAACTGTAGTCATGACAGTACATTCCCTGGCTCCAAACTACGCATGAATAAATAGGTCACTGTGAAGACATAAACTTTTAAACACACCACAACCAAAACAAAACAAAAATTAAAGCCCTTGTAAAGAGCTGCTGGACTCGTACATTTTCTAATTTAATCATCTCTACCACCCCATGTCTGAGATTCAGCCTCATTCTGATTCCAGGCACTATGCCAACCCTCAGAAGCAGAAGATCGGGAGCTGTGGCCAGCAGCCCCCAGCAGAGCATCGGGCAGTTCTACTGATGAGTCTGTTGCAACACTGGGCCCTCACATCCCTAGAAAGTGCCTTAGTCATATTCCCCAGTGACTAAGCCCTACCTAGGAAACTCCACTCTGCTAGTGATGGGATTACTGGTCCCTAAGCCACTTTCTCTATGACCACTTGTATGCTCTGCCTCAAAGGTCCACAGTATCCACTACCACTCAGCCTTTTGCCAAACATTCCTCAGAACAGAGACACCCTGGATCTTGGGTTCCATTTGGATCACTGGCCATAAGCCTCCCCTGACCCACCCAAGTTGACATCTTATCCCTCATGTGCATACCCCCTGCCTTCTTTCGTACACCCTCTTGGTTGTTACCCGAGCTTCAGTAATGACCAACTTAAAGAAAATGACTAGCCCAAGAGGCAAGGAGCTGCCCCAGCTGCACTGCCATGTGGGTTGTGGCTCTGGCCACGTGTGACGCTGAGGCTCACCTTGTTTCTTGTTCAGGTCAAGACCACCCAAGTGAGGCCCAAGTCTGTTAGGCTCACTTTTGCTGTTTAGAAATATGGATTTTTGAAGAGTGACTCCCATAGGTCTCACCTGCATGTCCTTGAGACTCCCTTGCATAAGCACAGGTTTGTAGATTATCTCCAAAATCTACAATTAGGTTAACCGGCCCTTGCAGGTTGTGCAGGGTCAGGCTGTATCTGAATTCATAAATGTCTTGGTTCCTAAGACAATATCATTAACTTAAAGGCCAGGTATGCTTAAAGCCGAGCCATCTGTGGTGTGGGAAGAAGTCAAGAACTCATGTGGGTAGAAGGTGGGTTTGGTGGACTCACACTGCTGCTGGCTGTGGACAACAAATCTGGGTGGAAGCCAGAAAGAAGTGATCTTGTGACTGGGATAACAGATTCAAAGACCCCAAACAATTTAGAGTCTCATTCATAATTACCCAGAACGATGGTGCAGGCTGCGCCTCCCCCTCCCATTTTTCCCAGTGATTCTGTGATTTACTTCCTCCTTATAGCTTGCTCTTTGGGTGCTTTAACTTGATTTAAGGAGATCACTACAGTCAGGGGCAGGGCAGGGAAACATCAAAGAATGTGAGCTACTCTCTCTCACATCTCAGAAGCAGTGTCTGATCTCTACACTACAAAAAGGTTCATGGGGGGGTGGCGCCTGTGGCTCAGTGGGTGGGGCGCTGGCCCCATAAACTGAGGGTTGCGGGTTCGAACAAGGCCCTGGCCAAACTGCAATAGGAAGATAGCAGGCGTTGTGGCTGGAGCCTGTGGTCCAATTAAAAAAAAAAAAAAAAGGTTCGTGGGATGCCAAGTGAAGACAATATTCAAAGAACTCCTTAAAAACTGCTAACTGAAAGTCAAAAAGGAAAGGGTGGCTTCAACAGTAATTTTCTGAAGGTGTGCTAAGCCCTAGCAGGTTTCTGGGGATATGGTTCCTTAAGTGC
This sequence comes from Arctocebus calabarensis, assembly GCA_963573935.1. Taxonomy (NCBI): domain Eukaryota; kingdom Metazoa; phylum Chordata; class Mammalia; order Primates; family Lorisidae; genus Arctocebus; species Arctocebus calabarensis. The sequence continues at coordinate 3,819 of CAUYON010011323.1, forward strand.
CGGCCTCTCTCTGTGCTTGCCTTGAGGTCCCGCAGCCCTCATTCTGCCTCTGCACTGCTCTGTTCCAAGATGCTCCTCCAGGGCAACGCTGAAGGGAATCCCAAAGAATCCTTGGGCAAGTGGCCATGTGCGGGACTGGGTGGTGGTGGTGGTGTGGAACAAGGTATTTGGGGACTGAACTAACTATGATTTGATTTTTTTCAGGGATAAGATGCACCCCTGTGGAAAGCTGTAGCAAGAAGGCTTGGGGTAGGAGGGAAGGAAAAACATATCTGGGCTAAAATCAGTTCTTAAGAATTGCTTTTGGGGATGTCTAAACTACTACAACAAAAATTCTCATACCCACGTCACCAGCACTGCCATACAAATGGAAAAGCAAAGGGACACAGCCAGGAGCGCTCTTGAGAGGCCCACTGCCTCTGTCATCATCTTGGTACTCATGCTGTCGATTTAAAGGAGACACAAGTTCTGACAAGCTCTCTGTACTGATGGCTCTCTCAAGATCAGCTGTCGTTCACTTTTCATGGCTGGGCAATCTTTAAGTTCAGATAACTGCACTTATTTGGTTCTGTCACAAGAAATAAGACCAGGGCATGCTTGGCACATCAGAGATGTCATTCCACCTGCTACTGTCCACAGCATTTTCCCAACAAAGGACGCAGAGAATGCCCAAATTGGCTACACAGTTCTGCTGACCAGCATCTATTCCACATTACAAAGTACTTTTATTTTTTCAGATTAATATTTACTCATTAAGTTGCAGGAAGAATGTGCATCATTTCAGAGAATGATAATTTTATACAAAGTCTCATTTTGCTTCCTTTCATTACCAGAACTTCTCAGTTGTATGTATTTGGCTGCTGAACCCAAGACTCCCAGTGCTACTGAGGTTATTAAAGATCAAAGATTGATTCCGAAACTTACTGTTTTTTTCTCTCACAGTTAACAAATTTTTTTCTATGTAATTTTCAAAGAGTTTCACATATATAGCATCATCTAATTTGCATAGCTACCATTACAAATGATATTATTCCTGGTGGTAGATAGGTGAGGCTTATAAACTCCCAATATCACACATCTAGGATGTGAAAAGTTGGGACTCGACTAATGACTTCCAATTCTAAGTCCTGAGCTCTTTCCACTAAATTATATTGACATAAATTATATGACTTCTTGTGTCATAAACTACTTCTAATCATTTACTAAAAGCTTTTCTAAGCAACAAAGGAGAATTAATTAACCACCCACCAAGCATTATGTAGTGAACTTTCTTTCACTAATATAAATACTGTGGAAACATGGAAACAAGCTACTATCTTCCTCCATTCTTGTTGCTATGACAAAATATCTTAGACTAAGTAAACAATAGAAATTGATTTCTCATAGTTCTGGAGGTTGGGAAGTCCAAGATCAAGGTGTCAGCAGATGTGGTGTCCTGTGAAGACTTACTCTCTACTTCACAGATGGCGCCTCTTGTCCATCTTCACGTGAAGAAGCATGAAAAAGGCAAGAAGTATGAACGGTGTGTCCTCTTGTCCTTAGTTCAGGTTGAAGAGAAAACAAAGAAGGATACAGACAACCAGTAAACCTACTGACTTGTCTACCTGACTCATGTGGAAGAGATGGAAGAGATGGAAGGGCCTATTATTCTGAAACCTTTTCGAAGGGCATTCATTCCTGAAGGCAGAGTCCTGAGTGTCGAATCCTTAGGACCTACCTTTTAATATCATCATAATTTATAGCAACTTTAAACTCCTGGGTTCAAATGACCCTTCTACCTCAGCCTTGCGAGTAGCTGGCACCAATGCAGCCCCATCTACTGTTTTTTGTAGACTAGCTCTTAGCTATGTTGTTCAGACTGGTCTCAAATTCTTGGCCTCAATGATTCTCCTGCTTCAGCTTCCCAAAGTGCTGGGATTACAGGTCTGAGCCACTGTAGCTGGTCCAACAATTAATTTTAACCCAACCTAGTCCATCCATACACACCCAGAAGTCCCAGAGGCAGCCTGGTGCATAGAGCTCCACCCAAAATGCGTAACTGTAGTTAGCTCAATTAGGCTAGTTCCTTCCATAGTTTATATTGGGATAATGGGGAGAAACGGGCAGAAACGACTGTAGGCAATGCAGTGATGTTATATGTGTGTATAAGTGGGAAAGTGAAGGATATAACTGGCCAAGAGAAGGAAAGAGAGGAACAGAGTGAGAAGTATCGATACAGAGGTTCTCTGGCTCTTAGACCTGCCTCAGTTCCTCCGAGCTTTCCAGTTCTGATTTAGGGGTAGTCTTAAGTAAATCCCCTTTATCTTAAAATGCCTACTGTGAATGATTGTGTCTTGTCAACAGTTTGTGGAAACAGAAGATTTCTATTAAAGTAGATTACTCACATTAACTAGAATCAGGATTGTACATTCATTCTAAGTTATCAGTAGACAGACAAACCTAGAGAGCTGACTACACTGCTTCCTTGGTAAGCCTTCTCAGGCCTCTTTCCTCTGAATCTATAGACTTAGATACGGGCCTCTCATTTTAATCAATGAAAGTTTCCTGAACATCAATTATGGGCAAGAAACTCGTTTGAGTTTTCTCATGAGGCCACTCGTTAGGCTTAACCAATCTCACTGTTACCTTCTGCTTTTTATTTCTACTTCACTTTTCACATGTTAGTTAGTTCCATAAAAACTAGGAACTTGTGTCAACATCCTTATGATCCCACAGCAAATAGTCCACTGTTTCCATGACACAGGAACTCAAGAATCAATTTGTAAATTTTATTTATTGGACATCTCTTTGCCTAAAGTTCAAGGAAGTCTAAAAATGATAATGCTTGAATTAGAAGCTACTTAGTTCAGGTTAAAGAGAAAACAAAGAAGGATACGGACAAGCTTTAAACCTACTGACTTGTCTACCTGACCCATGTGGTCCCCATCCACTGGCTGCCCAGTGGCATCTGATCTTGTAGGAAAAGTTGGCTTTTGTCGATTAGACTCCTTTGTTGAAAATGTCAGGATCAGGTGAGAGATGAGTAGTTGGTGCTGATTGCTGGAAAATAAAGGTCATGTGGACTCGGGCTGGGCAGGGTATTCTGAACTCTGTGCAGGGCAAAGAAGAGCAGAAGGATAGGTGGGAAGGAGGGAAAGAGACAGTGAGTGTGAGAAAGTGATATGGAATCGAGTGGTTTCAATAGGCAGACATATGCAAAGAGTTAGTTTAAATCGCATCAGTTTCTACTCTTACTGAAGCCTGGTTGGTTTGTCGGCTTTCCCTATATTCCAACAAGTGGGTCTCTGCTTCTTGGGACCACAGGAGGCCCTATTAATACACCTCCCTGTAACATCCTTTCATCACTTCTCCCCACTGGGCATAACACAAAAATCAAGCACAATTTTAAGAAACATTTTTCAGGAGAAATGTGAGACATTCTTCATCAAAGGATATGGGCAAATCTCACTAGCACTTCTGCAGGCTGTCGTTTGAAAAAGCAAGAACAAATGAACACATGGGAGAAAGAAAGAAGGGAGGGAGACTTTAGGAAAGGAAGAAGAAAGGAAAATTCACATGTACGTACCACCAAATGCTATGACAGCACACACAATGGACAGTTGTGACCAGGTCAATGTCCACGGCTCAGCCCACTCAGAAGCCAGGTGGGCTGCACTGAGCAGGTAACTCTCATGGTGAAGACTCCCTACAGAATTCTGTTAAACATGATGACAAGTGTTCTACTATAACCACATATGCCAAATTTTTAAAACTGCAAGTGACAGGTCACAAAAGGGACTATAACTGTTAGGAAGACCAAGGAGGGATAAGGAGAGCTGAGGGTCACCTTTAGGGGCCTACAGTTTGGAATGTTCACCTCTGGCACCTCTGTTCAGGAAACCATGTCTATAACTGTATAAACAGGATGTAGCAAGTGAGCTGCAGCTTTGGGAACAAGGAGGGAGGCTACAAACAGAACTGTGGGCATCAGTGTACCTACCCTCTCGAACCAGGAGCTGGTAGGAGTGGGTAGGTACATTGGATGCTTGCTTTTCCATTCTCATGATACTTTACTAGGGTGAATGTTCTTCAACTATATCCAGGTTAATACAAAAGACATCTCCATTAGTTGAGGATTTCTAATACAAGCCAGTGATTTTTTTTTAATGAACTGCCTGTCTGCCTGATCTGCCCTGGATCCATAGCACCCAGACAGTCCCCTACTCCCACTGCATATCTCTCTAATTACTAAGCCCATTCAGCTTTACCTAGACCTCAGAAAGACTCAATATTTACCCCCTACACTGAGCCTCATCTATCTTTACTTCCAGCATGATAGAAATTTCTCTCAGCTTCCCTGGTTTTTATTTAGGTTTTTAGCATCTCTTTGTAGCAATTCCAAAGAGATACTCACCTCAACTTTTAACATGGGTAGCGGGAGAGGCAGGGTGTGGAGTTAAGGCCATATCAGAGAACAAAAGACTGTAAAGTCAAAAATTAAGAGTGAATTCTGAATCTTTGATTCCAGAGAGTTTTCTATATACGGGTTGAGGATCCCTAATCTGAAAATCCATAATCAAAAATGCTCCAAGATGTGAAACTTTCTGAACACCAACATGATACTTTTGCTGTCTGCTGTTTCAATGTACACAAATTTCATTTCATGCACAAAATTACTAAAAATATTATTAAAATTACATTTAGGCTATTTCTATAAGGTGATACATGAAATAAATAAATTTCTTTCTTTCTTTTTTTTTTTTTTTTGAGACACAGCCTCAAGCTGTCACCCTGGATAGAGTGCCGTGGCATCACAGCTCACAGCAACCTCCAATTCCTGGGCTCAAGCGAGTCTCTTGCCTCTGCCTCCTAAGTAGCTGGGACTACAGGCACCCACCACAACGCCCAGCCGTTTTTTTTTTGGTTGCAGTCGTGATTGTTGTTTGGTGGGTCTGGGGTGGATTCAAACCCGCCAGCTCAGGTGTACATGGCTGGCATCTTAGCCCGTTGAGCCACAGGTGCCAAGCCATAAATAAATTTCATGTTTAGGTTTGGGTCCCATCCCTAAGATATCTCATTATGTATATGCAAATATTTCCAAATCCAAAAAAGTCCAAACTTTGAAACACTTCTGATCACAAGCATTTTAGATAAGGGATACTCAACTTTTATTAAAAAGAAATGGGGCAGGGAGAGTCATATGCCTTTAATGCATCAGTTAGTACTTAGTAATCAGTCTTGTTCCAATATTTTTCTTCTTCTTCAGAAATAAATAACTGGACTTTCAGTATCAACCTGGAAACTCCTGGAAATTCCTCTCTCACATGAAAGTCCAGGGCTGAATTGGCCCTCAGTAGCATCAGGAGCCAGGATACCCCATACATTCTATTTTCCATAAAGTTAGGAGACAGATACCATCTTCAAGTTCCAAAATATATTTAAAGGCTGCCAACAGCAGCTGAAATCAAGTAGGAGCCAAATGGGAGGCAGTGAAGAGAAGCACAGAGTGGCGCATTTCAGAAAATTCTAGCAAAAATATGTGGGTTTTTTTTTCCAGAGGAAAGGGTTACAAGTGCAAAGTCCCTATAAGCAAGCCTTGATACTGGGGTAAGGAAAGGTAAATCTTCTATTTCAAACAAGTGTAGATTTGGGGTAGGAGGCAGACCTGTATAAAAAATTAAAGGGCTGAGTCATATTCAAAGAAAGAGTTGGTTTCTTGGCAGTGGAGAAAAAGCCTGAAGGGTGTGAAAACAAGCTAGGCTGAATGACTGCCCCAACCCTTCCTGCTATGCCAACCCCTATTTTGTGCAAATAGCTGGTTCAGGAAACCTGATGCATTCAAAAAGGCAATCCTATGTATGTATAAGATTGATAGAGCTATTAAAAAAGAGTTAAGGGGGGAAAAGTGAGGAAAATGACAGGAAAGCTTACTAACAGAAAAGTCACAGAAAAATGTTGCCACTGGAGCATATGAAATTTCTGGCTAAATATTTTACAATGAATTTTAAAAACTAAGTGAAGCAAATTCTCTATGAAGGAAGATCACAAAGCAGAAATAACTCAGAGGAGAGATGGCAAGAAAACAGAAGAAACTGAAATGTGAGCTTGCAGAACTCAGAAAAGGGTGAAAAACAAAGTAACTGCAGATGGAAGTGGAAGGTGCACAAGGGAGAAGTGAGCAGAAAGTGCAGTAAAGGACAGAAAGACACAATGAGCTCAGCATACCAACTAAAGTGGAAATAAAGGGTTTCAAAACGTTAGACAGAAAATAACAGGTACAGAAGTCAGACAAAGGAGCACCTGCTCGTGCACAAGTGGGATCCCTGAAGAATGAAACAGAACAGAACAATGGGTCAGAACAAATCCCTAAGGACACAATCTAGGAAAACTTTCCTAAAATAAAAGCAGACGAATCTGATATGTGACAGACAACAACATATGCCAGGAGAACAGGTTAACACTGGGGTGGATCCTGAGAAAGTTATTAAACTTTAAAGATAAAGAATCCTTTAGGACACAAAGCTAAAAGATCGAGTCTGGCCTCAGATTTCTTTATATCAAATTAAACTCTAGAGGACAATTGGAGCAATACTTAGAAGATGCTCAATAAGAGAAAGGGCAGGCCACATCCAACCAGGTTGCCATTCAAGTATAAGCAGTTTGGAACATGTAAGAAGAGCTCAGGGAATATTGCTTCCACAAGTTGAGTCCTTAAGCAGACTTTTCAGAGGGTGAACTTTAGTCATTCAGATAACTGGAGAAACTGAGGCAAAAGAACTGGCAGTGAGCACTGAATATCTTTATCAAAAGAAGAAAGACTTTAAAAAATAAAGAAGGGAAAAGGTGGAAAGCTGAGTGACAGTGTACAATGTGGAAGCCAATGACAACTGGGGGGAAGGGAGAAGGAAGATGTGAGTTGTATAGAAGGCTTGGTGACTGCCCCTTCTGGGTGACAAGTCAGAGAGGTAAATTAGATCTCATCTCTCATCTCTCCACTCCTATCCTTCTGTGGCTTCCAACTTCAATGAGAACAAAATTCCAAACTTCAGATGGTGCCTGTTCTGGCACTGCCTGCCCCTGGAAACACATCTCTACCCAACAGTCACCACTTGATGCCCCTTCCTCTAACTCCTTCAGCTGCTGTGTGTCCTCGGCTACCTCCTGTCGCACATCCCCCCCCCCCCCCCCCAGGGCTCTGTGTGCTCCCTGGGATGTCCCTTGCCCTCTCTTCCGTATCACAGTTTTGTTCCCAGCTTACATGGCTCAAGGGGCCTGCACGGACTCCCCAACTGAAATGAGTTCTTTAATTACACCTATTGCATTTTCTCTCATAATACTCACTACACAGCGTGTAATTATATATTTAATATCTGCCTCTCCCATGAGACTGTAAACACTAAGAAAGCAGACAGCTAAGACCGTCTGGCACAAAACAATTCCTGGGACCCAGTAATCTAGGTCTTGGCATGTGATAGGGGCTTAATAAAAATGAGAGACCAACAAAACAGCCTTCATTCCACAAACTGTTTTCTCTACCTCATTTCTTTTTTTTTCTTTTTTTTTTGTAGAGACAGAGTCTCACTTTATCGCCCTGGGTTGAGTGTCGTGGCGTCACCCTGCTCACAGCAACCTCCAGCTCTAGGCTTAAGCGATTCTCTTGCCTCAGCCTCCGGAGTAGCTGGGACTACAGGCGCCCGCCACAGCGCCCGACTATTTTTTTTGTTTTGCAGTTCGGCCGAGGCTGGGCTTGAACCCGCCACCTTCGGTATATGGGGCCGGCGCCCTACTCGCTGAGCCACAGGAGCCGCCCTCTACCTCATTTCTGCTATACCTGGAACATGATATGGTAAGAAATCACTTCAACAAACAATACTGAAAAACTGCAAGATCTTTACAACATTCTGTTTCATATACGTTCTTTACTAAGGGAGGAAAAATGGAAAATGCATTTTAGAAAAGATTTCCAGAGAGAACTAATATAAAACGGTTTTCTGATAAGCACACATTCCCCACAAATTGAGAAGACATTTTGTCTCAGAAACATTGAGTTTCAGCAAAATTTTACCATGACATTTGTCACACAGACGATAAAGGATAAAATCAGAAAACTTTTCACTTACTTTGGATGTTCAAACTTGTCTATAAGATCAACCTTTTCCACCAGGTCTCCTCCAATCGTCCGGACTAACTCATAGAAATCATTCTCTGCATAATTCTCAGAAGGCAACCAGAATGAAATGTCATTTATCACAGCAGGGTATTTGCTAAGAGGCTAACAAAACAAGAGAAGAAAAGATAGATGGACTTGTTAGTTGTATGAGAATGTTTAAAATCTCTCATAGAAAGTTTCACTTGGCTAATTAGGAACTGCTGATAAAACATTATTTCAATGTTTAAACTTTCAGGAACAAAAGGAACTTAAAAGATAAATCAATATGCAAAATTAGTAAATTCTATGATGAATATTACAGATTCTTAACACATTTATGTGTAACATTATCATGTATTATATTAATATCACCATTAATGTTCAGTTTAGTATGAAGTAACTTGAATATATCATATTTCAGTTTTTTCACTAGAGAAGAGTTCAAATTTAATTAACACATAATTCATTAACTTCTTGTGATACTTTCAGGAAGCCATTTTAGCAGAAAATAAATGAGAGCCTATCAAATTTGATATTTCATTTAGTAATGCCATTATTTGTTGGTATAAAATAAATGACTGATAAGTAGTCATTTAAGGAGTTATTTTTCAAATTATGCCTTTAAGGATGTGATAAACACAAATATAGCCATTTGTCCCACTTTATTCTATTTTTCCAGTTTATTAGCTCAGCTGTTTACCATTATATTGGATAGACATTTAAAATTAAACATGTTTATAAATTACATTTGTTTATGTAGTATCTCACATACACACACACACACACACACACACACATATATATAAAATATCACAACTCTTTATATATATATATGGGTTTTGGTCTATTAAGTTATTGTCACCATAAAAAAAGTTTCCTTATGTAACTATGAAATCTAAGGGGATATCTGATAAGCTATATATTTTTTAGAAGGGCAAATTTATAAATTGATTTCTGTCAAGCCTGATATCACTACAAACCTTTGGTAAATCATGGATCAGGAAAAGTATAAAACTTTTAAATGGCAAAACCTCTGAAGAACTAAATACTCAAACATAAATGATTATTCGACTCGAAATGTCAATAAAATTGTCAAACAAATGCATCAGTTTAGAACACACATTTCAAACAAACACAATAAAGCTACCATCTAGGTGCTCTTGACAAAATACTTCAGCTCCTGCAAAACATGCCCTGTTTTCTCTGGTAGAGCAAAGTCACAATGCTGTGATAAATAACCCATGGGATACTATAACAATAGGAGATGATAGGAGTTTGGTCTCTCACAAGTTGCTTTTCCTTTTGATTATACCTTTTTGACCCTTAAAAAATATAGAAATTCAGAGAGATTTAAAGACTGGTGTTGTTAAGAATTAGAATTGTTAGGATTACAATGAAATCTCCTCTTCAATTAATTCAAGAATCCAACACTTTTTAGGTTCTGATATGAAGTAAGGTGACAGAGAAATGGGAGAAGGTGCACTAACCAAGCCTCTGTGTCTTCAGTCAATATGATGATAATGCCATCAGCCACAACACGTCCGTCCCAGACATTTTCAGAATATACATTATACTATATTAATATACTATGCTAATAAATGTATTATAGTAAATACATTTTTTAAAACCATGGGATTAAAAAGAACAACCCAGACAATTTTTGTATTGCAAACCTATATCAAGCTAACAAATCTAAAAAGTTTAAAGTCAGGGTTTAAATGAATAGAACAAATATTGACTCCACTAATTGCTAGGCATCAGATGTGGGATATCTACTAGTAGCCCTTGCTTTTTTGAGAGAGAGAGAAATACAATTTCGTTTTGAAAGTAAGAAGATGACGACAGATCGGTGGTTGCTGAGATGCAGGCTTTTCAGGGCTTAACCAGCAGTGGTGCTCAAATCCATCTGGTGGCTTCCAGTTGCTCCGAGAACAAAACCCCAGTTTCTCAAAGTTTTTACCTCTTTCTGATGTTCTCCAGACTCAGGTCAACCCAGTTCAGTGGGTTTCTTGAACACACTGAGCTACTTCTTCCAGGTATCATTTCCTGCTTGCTAGCCCAGTTCTGACCCTCAGATATCACGTTCACGTCATCCTCCCACACTCCAGCCGTCCCTGTTGCAGCCCCACCCTTCTCTTGGCATAGTGCTTTTCATCATCATCATTTGTGTAACTTCATGTCTGTCTGCCCCAGATGCTGCCATTTTTGATGACAGGGTATGTGTCTACTTTCACCTCTGGATCACAGTCCCTGTTACACTGAAGGTGTTCAGTAGGGGCACATTATGGCTCTGCCTTGTGTGAGCAACGTCTACATTAGAGTCAATCAGCTCATCTGTTTATTCTCCTGTAACTAGACCAGGGATGAGCACACTAGCCAAGTAAGACCTACAGACTTGTTTCCATCCCTTGCTTATCCAAGGGTTTACCATATGGGATGACAAAGAGGAAAAGCAACCTGGTAGAAACTTGATAATCTGTAATTATAAAATCATAGAATTTTATAATTGGAAAGGATCTTAAATTACATCTAATACTATTTGTATGTTCTTATTTCTTTTCTGGATTTAAACAGAGGAAGGTACACTTTTTAAATTGTATCAGACAACCACATACACCTGTTTACTCAGTATCTGTGGGAGATTGGTTGTAGGACCCCAGAAGATACAAAAACCCTCAGATGCTTAAGTCCCTTAAATAATATGGCATAGCAGTTGCATATAACCTTGGCATATATCCTCCTGTATACTTTGATTCATCTCTAGGTGATTCATAATACTGAATACAGCATAAATGGCATATAAATAGCTATTATGCAGTATTTTAAAATTTTATTATTTTTATTGTTTATTGTTATTCCCCCCCAAAATATTTTTGATCTACAGTCAGTTGAATCTATAGAACCTATGGGTATAGAAGATACAGAGGGCTGGCTTTTAACTACTTCTTTTATTGATCCTCTCTAAAATTTTTTCTTTTTAATTAAAAAGGGCTGGTGGGCAGTGGCTCATGCCTGTAATCCCAGCACTCTGGGAGACTGAGGCAGGTGGATTGCCTGAGCTCAACAGGTTCAAGACCAGCCTAAGCCAGAGCGAGACCCCACTGTGGCCAGAGCCTATAGTTCCAGCTACTCAGGAGGCTGAGGCAAGAGAATTTCTTGAGTCCAAGAGTTTGAACTTGGTGTGAGCTGTGATGCCACCAGCACTCTACCAAGGGTGACAAAGTGAGACTCTGTCTCAAAAAAAGAAAAGAGCTGGAGCTTCAATTGTATCTCAGCAAATAAAATAATTGAAAAGGGCATCAAAATTACAGGTAGACTTTGAAAGTCACAAGTGAATATTATGAACTATTTAATAACAATGAATTTGACAACTTGGATGGATATTTCACTCAAAACAAAAAACTTAAACCAACGACTATGTACCAAATTGAATTACCAATCATATTTCCTTTCAATAAGAATATTAGAGTGATAGTTCACAGTATAACATCATCAAATATTTAAAGTTCCTTTTGTATGTAAACTGTTTCATGAAACAGAAAAGGCGAGAAACCCAACTAATTTTATGAGGCTACTCTTAAACTTGAAGTCAAGTAAACAGCGTAGAATTAAAAAAAAAAATTAAACTAACTTCACCTTATATAAGTCAATGGCATATTAATATAATACTACAAAATTATTTACATTCCAGAACTGTGGGAATAAATTGAAACCAAAAATAATTGATTAACCAACATATAAAGAAAAAAAAAACCCTGTGATTTTTTTATAGGGAGGAAGTATTTGGTAAAATATTATTTATTCATTATTTGAAAAAATCTTTGCAAACCAGAAACAGAAGGCAACTTCCTTAACCTAACTGGGTATTTATCAAAAATCTATAGCAAACATGATACTTAAGGCTAAAATTTTCATTGTGTTCAAATTAGATTCAATAGTAAGGAGAGGATTTGTGCTATTGTCAGGGCCCTGGCACATTAACAGAAGCAACCAAGGCAGTACAAGAAAAAACCTATAAACTAAATGAATGGGAATGAACTGGACAAAAATTTGTGATCCCAAATTTGATATTTTATCTTCTTGCTTTCCTTGATCTATCAGGCTTTAGTAAAAAGATAATAACCCCCTCCACTATTACTGTGAGTTTATAAACTCCCAATAACTTGATTACTTTGCTTCCTATATTTTGAAGCAATGTGTCATGTGTATACAAGGTTATTACATTTTCTTGGTGGTTTTTCCCTTTTAGCGGTATTTATGTCCTTGCTAATCTCTAGTAAGGCTTTTGAGTCAAATTTGAATTGTTACAACAGCTTTGTTTTACTATTTTCTTGGCAAATATATTTTTAATCTTTTTGATTTCAGTTTTTCTTTGTTTTTTTAAAGGTAAACTTAAGCTAAACTTAAGCTAACCTTCATTTAAAATCTAACAGCTTCATTTGTTTATTGTTGTTCATCAGCATTTCACAGTGCAATTATTCAACTACATTTCAAATAGATTCTTTCTCAATAAATTTAATAATTATATGTTGGGTGGCACCTGTGGCGCTGGCCCCATATGCCGAGGGTGGAAGGTTCAAGCCCGGCCCCGGACAAACTGCAACAAAAAAATAGCTGGGCATTGTGGCAGGTGCCTGTAGTCCCAGATACTTGGGAGGCTGAGGCAAGAGAATCGCCTAAGCCTAGGGGTTGGAGGTTGCTGTGAGCAGTGTTGACGCCATGGCACTCTACCGAGGGTGACAAAGTGAGACTCTGTGTCTACACACACACAAAAAATTAACTATATTGTTTCAAAATATTCTGAACTTTGCTAAAAAAGCCCACATGTATCAATTTGTATTTTTAAATGAATTTTGAAAAGTTCAAACAGAAGATAAGTGGATATTCCAAGAAAAAAGATTAGTTCCTGAAAGGAATTATGTAATCTCTGTTTCAGGAATTCTTTGAAAAAAAGAAGTGAGTCAAGTCTCTTCTTGGTTGCAATATATGAGTCAAACGGGTTTACAGATATCAGCCATCCACCACTCCATTTCTTTTCAGTCTGATAGGAGAGGGAGCACTGAGGCAGACATTTGTCCTTCCCCTCTTCACACTTATTCTCCTCAGTGGACACAAGTCTAGGTTTTGTTCAGGTAGCAGGTGGAGTCCTGTGACCTGAGGGAAAGTCAACTCCTCCTCAGTCATAGGGAATGGAAGTCATGACTGGTTAATCAAGGCTGATAGGTCAGAATCATGGTTATTTGTGCCCCTCAGCCAGTGTAGGTGTGGGTATGACTGTAGTTGCATCAATGAGAAGTTACGGCAAGTCTGCTGAGAATAAAGGAATCCAGACCTTGGGGAAGCTGGCTTTCTGCCCTTGACCCTTTCTTCTGCTTGAGATATTGAAATAAGGTCAAGATGACTAAGTGGCTTCAAATGTTTAATAGGTCAGTTTAATCTATATATTTACTATGATTGTTGATATTTTTCATTTCTACCATCTGCATTTGTGCTTTCAGTTAACTAGTCCTTTTCTTGTCATAAATTTTCTCCTTTCCTGACTTCTATTGGATTGATGGATTTTTAAAATATTCAAATATCTTTCCCTCTTTAGTGTAAGAAGCTATAAATTATATTTCTATTCTTTAAGAATATATACATTTATTATCCTTTAATAAATTATTTCAAAGTATAAAACGACTAGTGTCTCTATTTCAGTTCCTAAATAAGACAGGAAACTTCATTTTCTTTAACAGCTCCTCTTCCCAACTATGCATCTTCCTCATCAATCAGTGTTGTCTAGAGTTTTATCCTAAAAAATAATCACATTAATTAATTAAGTCAAGTTAATTTTAAGTTAAAATTTCTTTTTACTCTGTATTTGTCTTCTGCATTCCACATCTTCCTTGGGAGACAATTCTTCATGGAATTCCCATACAACTGTGACAGCTTGCATGTGGGTCCTTATGAAAGTTCTGATATATATACAAAAAATCAAGAAACACAAAAGCCACATGGACAGAAACAAATGAAGCTCTCCCAGCAACACTAATAAGCCCAGCAAGTTGAAACTTGCACAGGTGAATCAGAAAGGAGGCTGTTGACTATGTTTCTTAGAAGCGAAATAACAGACCATAAGAGAGTCTGTCTCAAAACTTTCATTGTAACCTATGTATACCAGTGTGGGAAAGCAGAGGATGATAAAGATAATGTCTTCCTTAGAGACAAAAATTAGGGAGGTTTACTAACAGCCCCTTTAAAAGATTAAAAGGAAAACAAATAAATAGACAAAATATTGAATTCTAGTTCTTAAGTACAAGAGTTTTCAACTGTGCTACCAGCCTACTGTGAGTGTAGCAGCCAGAGCTGTTCCACATACTCCCCCAAACCCCCAAGATATTAAGGGCTTAGGAGAACCAACTAACAGAAATTCATGCTGCCTCTGTGCTGTGAGGAGCAAACTCCTTTGTCTCTGAGGCACAAGTCTCTTGTCATTCTGCCAGCATCCATGAAATTATGGCCAGTACCTGGTTAACCTACAAGTGGCAGGAGTGGGAAACGTATGGCCTCCTGCATCTTTGAGGGTGGCCTTTTGACCAAACCCAAATTTACATAACAAACCTTTTAAAGAAGGGATTTGTTCTGCGAAGTTTGATGGAGTCAAGGGGATGCACTTGGGGATCCAGAGGGCCACCTATGGCCTTCCCTGTCCTGACACTTTCCTTTTGGTCTCTGAGATAATTATCCTTCAGTAGTTTTTTCTATGAAAGGCTATAGGAGGCAAACTCTTTCAGTATTTACATGTCTGAAACCCCTCACATTTCAATAATTTGGTAGGGCACAAAACTGTAGATTCATGGTTGTCTTCCCTCAGCATTTTGACAATATTTTCCTGGTATCTATTAGTAATGATGACAAGTCTGCTGTCAGCCAGTGCTATTTCTTCATAGGTAATCTGTCTTTTCCTCCTGGCAGTTTAGAAGTGGTGTATCTTTATCACCGAGGCTCTGCAATTTGACTCTAATGAGGCCAGGTCTGCATTTATCTTTATTTATTCTGCTCAGTACTCAGAGTGCGCTTTCAATCAAAGGGTTCACTTCTTGTTCCAATTCTGAAAAATTCCAGCCACTACTTATCTCATTCTTTTTATTGTCTTCTGAAACTGCAATAATACATATTATGGGGCTTCTGAAACTATCTTCCATTTCTTTTAACTGACCTATTTTAGCTTTTTGCCTTTATGTGTTTGTGTATCATTCCAGGCGAATTCTTCAGTAATAGCTTTTTAACTACTAATTCTCCCTTCAGCTGAGTCTAGTGTCAACTGTTTTTCTTCTTTATTTCAATGAATCCATTACTCATTTCTCATATTCTGATATTATTTTTTCCAGACCTCCTTATACTTCATTTCTATCTATTTTTGCCTCTTATTTAGAATTTGTACTTTTTTTTTTTTTTTTACTTTTTATGGTTATTTTAAGGTTATTATTCCTTTGGTGATATCTTTTGAGATAAGGATATGGCATTTTAAAAATGACAAGACTCTTTTTTGAGATTGCTTTTTCACTTTAATCTCCAGGGAATTTAGATTCTGCTTGTTGATCTGGATGGCTAACCCTCTAAGGCAGTGGTTCTCAACTTTCCTAATGCCGTGACCCTTAAATACAGTTCCTCATGTTGTGGCGACCCCCAACCACAAAATTATTTTCGTTGCTACTTCGTAACTGTAATTTTGCTACTGTTATAAATCTTAATGTAAATATCTGATATGCAGGATGTATTTAGGTGACCCCTGTGAAAGGGTCATTCAACCGCCAAAGGGGTCATGACCCACAGGATGAGATCTAATACTCTAAGCATTCTTCACATGGTTTGGAATTTGTGAGTGCAGGCTCATCTTGTATGGGAGATAACTACAAATGTTCTCTCACTCATTACTCTTCCCTGCTTAGAGATTTTTATGGTTTCTCTACTGGAACCCCTATCCCAGAATGTAGGTGATGTGCTGGTCATGGTTCCTGTCTAATGGTGATACTGCTGCTAATGAGACAGGGGTATTTATCCCAGTTCCCAAGAAGCACGCCTTGTCTCTGTCCACTTTCTTTCTAGGATTAAAGCTTCTTATAAACTAGGTTATGAAAGGCAGTAGTACTGAGCCCTGGTTTCCATCAGAGCCTACGCTCTGGCCCAGCACATCACACAGGGCTCTTTTAGTCCCAACACTCCATCAGAGCTAAGATGCTGGTCTCCTCCTCCTGCTTGTGACCCTGGAGCCCAGTGTCTGCAGTTTAATGCTCTGCTTGGTGTTTGTCTCTTTTCCATGGTAATGTATCTTTCTTAGTGGAGTGGGGGGGGTCTTAATTACGACTTTTTCATTTTATCTTTTTAGATTTTCATCTATCACTTCTATGTGTTTGGAGCAGGGAAAATGCAGCCTACAAAGCAATGCCAACTTGAGTATGCTTCCTTGCACAATATGTCTTAATTTTGTTGGGTAGGAGGTCACAGACCTCTCTGAGAATATGATGAATAATTCAAATCCTTATTCCAAAGAAGTCCGTATTTTTACAAACATACCTTTTTGCATGGAACTTCTAGGATTCACAAACCCAATAAAACTCATCAATGAGTCAATATAGATCCAATCTATGATCTAGACTCAAAATTGTGTCATGTAGTTCAAATATAGACAGTTGAGCTGACCATCCTAAGAAAGTTAAAAAATACCCAATCAGAGCAGTGCCTGTGGCTCAGGGAGTAGGACGCTGGCCCCATATATGAGAGGTGGTGGGTTCAAACATGGCCCTTGCTGAAAACTGCATTAAAAAAAAAAAAAAGAAACCTGAAAAGATGCCCAATCATACTTTACTAACATGATATATACACATATCTCCATATGAGGTTTGATAATCAAGTGTGCGAACTCATCCTAGAGAAAGTGCTGCATACCTCAATGCTGAATACCACTACAGTCACCTTCAAAGTATTCCCTTTAGCCAACTGGTGATACAGTGATATTCAGCAATGAGGTATGTAGCACTTTTTTTAGGATGGGTTCATGAACTTAACTGTCCAACTTTGTACTGTGTATATTTTGCATACCTCTACATTGTAAAGAATATATACTTTGTGATTAAAAAAAAAAACATACATGAAGGCATTGTTGTTTGTCTTGTGATAACTACTTACCATGCAGTTATATTTACTTAAATTTTAAAAGTCTGATTTTTATGGACTGGACTAAGAAACTTCTTTCTGTAGCACAGACAACTCTGAAAGGCCTCCTACTATCAGATCTGCTTGGGATCAGGTGAGGCCTTGGCCGGGAGAGCATCACAGCCTCACTCCTCCCCTGCCCAATCCTACTGCTGTCCCTTCCCTGACACAGATGTTGATCCCAAGAGTAACTGGTTTAGATATTTATTCTCTCCAAAGCTCATGCTGAAAATTGATCCCCAGTGTTGGAGGTATTTGGAGTGTAGGGACGGATCCCTCACCAACAGATTAATGCCCCCTCCTTGGGGGTGAGTTCTCACTGGGCCTGGCCCCTTCTCCTCCTTTTTCCCCTCCCATCTCACCAAGTGACTTCTGCACAGACCAGGTCCCCTTTGCCTTCTTCCAAGAAGCAGCCTGAGGCCCTCAGCAGATGCAGATGCCCCATCTTGACTTTCCAACCATCAGAAACATGAACCAAATATTTTTTCTTTACAAATTACCCAGCCTCAAGTATTCCTGTATTGCAACTCTATACAGACTAAGACAATATCCATGTCAGAGTCTGCTTCCCCGGGGAAACTGACCTGTGACTCCGAGAGCCCTGTGGTCATACACTGGAGTTAATCAGACTTGGTGGCGACTCTATCTCCAACTTTCCAGTTATCTGACAGAGAGGAATGGCTCTGTCAAGGGGTCCCTGGCAATCTTGCACACATACACGTAAGCCACATGGCCAAAGACTTGAACAGCAGATTGTCTGCATCCTGTGATCTTCTTGTGTTCCAGCCTGCAAGGGGGTACAGTGTGTCATTTCCTACTCACCTCCCTATTTCCCTGGGAGGCTGTCACGAGCCAGTTTCTCATCTGCTTCACTCTCAGAACAGAGGTACAGAACATAAAACCTCTTAGCAGCAGCCTACAGCTGGCTCCTCTGCAGTGTGGTATTTCACGACTTGTCATGATTTGCACGGAGATCACCTGTTCTGTTACAGATGAACTGTGCTCCCGTACAGATCTGTTGGTACCCCCAGTACCTCAGAATGTGATCTTATGTGGATGGAGAAAGGGTCTTTATTGAGGCAATCAAGTCAAAATGAAGTCCTTTGGGTCCTAATCCAGTAAGACTAGTGCCCTTATAAAGGGGGAAACTTGGACACAGACACACATCCAGGGAGACTGCCATGTGAAGATGAAGCCAGAAATTGGGATAATGCTCTGTAAGCCAAGGAGTGCCAAAGCTTGCCAGAAAATCACCAGAAGGCAGAAGGAACCAACCCTGCCAATGCCTTGATCTCAGACTCCCAGCCTCCAGAACTGAGATAAGATATCTCTGCTGTTTGAGACAGCCCTAACAAACGGGAGGATATTCCCTCCTTTTGTTTTAGTGTTGTCCTTTTGCGATGACTGGGAGCTGGCACTTTGACTACTTCCACAACTATGTAAGTAGTAAGCTGTCTAAATCTGAAGGTGGCTCATTGTATTTTTTACCAGCTGCATCAGTCAGGTCTTGGACTTGGCCTTGCCTGCTGTGCTGGAGGCTTGACAGATTACTGAGGCCAATGTGCCTCCAATTTCTTCATCTACAAAACAGAGACAACACTTGCTTCAGGGCACTGCAGTGAAGATGGCAAGAATAACCTGTATTCAGCATACGTGAAATAGTGTTCAAGCCAAAACATGGATTTAGAGAGTTCAACAGATACACAAGTTTGATGGTTGTCCACAACCCAGTTAAGAATTATAGCTTGCCACAGAGACTGGGAAGGGGAGGTCTTACAAGTAGGATTTTGGTTTAACCATACTGTTCATCCTCACTGGCCCTTGCTCCAGGCTAACACCCCATATCTGAACTACCAATGTTTTCATGTACCTGCCAAGGTTAAAATCCTCAGAGGCTCCCTGCTTATCATTCCATGATAAAATAAAAATTCTTTAGCCCTCATGAGTCTGGTCACAAACATTCTCAAGGAAGATAATCTTACATTGTCAGTTGGTAACACAACACTGTACTGTAGTAACTTTATTCCAATGAAGTGTGTCTCTACATCAAAATCTTCCCCTTAATATTCTCTTCTCTTTTTTTAACATTACTGAGACAGGACAACAGATTATCAACCTCCATTATGCAGACTTTCTTCTACTAGTCAATCATTATTAAGTCAGTCTCTGGTTTGTTTTCATTCCCTTTAGGCTAAGTTACTATTTTTTGGTGGGGGAGCTCAGATATTACTTTGACAGAGTGTCAAACAGGGGAGGGTCTCTGCTTCCTCTACAAGTTCTCCACAGAGCTCTGAGATTGTCAAGGTTACTTTCAGCCAGTTTTTTTTTTTTTTTTTAAATTTTACTTTTTTTCCACACACTTCCCATTTCACAGAATCAGTTATGGCCAAGCTTAGTCACAGGATAATTTTGCAGGTCCTATGGATATTGCTTTTCTTCCTAGATCAGAACACACATCCCCTTTATTTTCTAGCATGATTAATTATATGATTAACAATGGTTACCATTTATGGGTGCTGTGTCCTAGAGACTGTGCCAGGCTCATATATGGCCCATCTCATTAACACACAGTATAATCCTATAAGATAGGCAATATTACCACTTCCACTGTGTCCATGAGGGAGTTGAAGTTTAGAGAACTTAACTAACATGTCCCAGGTCAAACAGTCATTAAGTGGCAGAGCTGACATCAAGTGCAGGACTACTAAGGCCAGGTTGTGCTGTTAACCCCTAGGCTTTAAGGCCTTCCCCCTTTGAAACCAAGAGCTCTGTCTTAGCTTGGGCTCATAACAAAAATAGTAAAATACCACAGACTGGGTGGCTGAACAATAGACATTTATTTCTCATAGGTCTAGAGGCCACAGTTTAGGGTAGTAGCATGGGCAGGTGCTGGAAGGCCTTCTTCTGGGTTTATGGATAGTGGCAGCTTTCTTGATGCTTGGTCACAAGGTAGAAGGAGGGAGGGGACAAAAGGCAGGAGAGAGGGAGAGGCAGGGGAAGATAGGAAGAATGCAGGAGAGCGAGCTCTGTGCTCTCTTCTCATGAGGGCGCTGACACCATTCCCAGGGGTTTCACCTTCAAGGCTAATCACCACCTTCTTCCTACCACCCTTCTTCCTACTGCCAGCACCTTAGAGGTTAAGATTTTAATATATGAATTTTAGGGGGGACACAAACATTCAGCCCAGAACAGGCTCATAGGAAACAGCACAGTTTCTACTACTGTTCCGAAGCAGTCTACTCAGCCTAATTAACAATTATGTAAATAAGACCAAATCTAACATTTATCTCTATGGTGCCTTCTATGACATTTCCTTTGCGAATGATTCATTTAGCTTTTGGATTAAGTACCTTGAGTTACGAGCACTCCCATTCTATTTACACTCCATGTGATTGTGTTCTTATCTAAGTTAGCTTAAAAATCAGTTTTACCTATAAAAATAGTCTGCCCTATCAATAACTTTGTTTTATATCCAAATGTTTGATGGCCTCCACTTTAATTCCATCTTTTCACTCTGTAATAAAAAACCACTTATCAAATTTGGCTGGCAGGCTTGGCACTTCAGAAATTCAGGTTATTTTAACTCATGCTCCATGCTGTGTAGACATTACAGAATTTTTTCACTATGTTCTGCTATTTTGTTTTTATTCTTATTTAATTTCACTAAGTGCTAGGAGCACACTGTGTTGGTCAGAGGTAGGCACAGTTCCTACTCATGCACTTTTTTGTTCAGAACAAAAAATTACATGAGACGCATCAAGTTCTAAACATTCTTGCAAACTTCCAAAGGATATTTCCCATATTTGTGCTTAACTTTTGATAGAATTTCAGTTCTTTTTGAAGACTAACAAAGTATTTCCATAATGAAATTGTGCAGAAAGATGTTGGCAGCCTTGTGTTCAATTAATTCTTAATGTTTCTACATCATGGTATCCCAACTATCTAATGAACTCTTTGAAGGCTTTTCAATCTTTTTGAATCCTCTCAAATTTACTTTAAAGATCTAGAATGTTTTATTTAAAACAAGTCATACATTTGAAAACTGCAGACATACTTTGCTACTCTAGTTAAATAGAGGAATGGGGAGCCCAGCCATTGCAGGTAACCTCATATTTTCCAAGGGACCTTACGGACCCTGAGTAAGGCTTCAAGGCCCCTCCCTGAATGTAATAGTTTTTAACTTGACAAAAAGAAAAAAAACAAGTCTCAGAAATTTTTGTTAAAAAAGAAATATCACATGTGCCTCTGGCTCTGGTTACGGGACTTTGCTGGCTGCAGCAAAGAGTTCCATTTCACTGCCTGTGAACACCTTAGCTTAAAAATCAGTTTTACCTATAAAAATAGTCTGCCCTATCAATAACTTTTTATTATTTTTAAGTGCCAAAATTTATTAAAGTGCCAAAAATAATTGGGCGCCCTTAGCTCAGTGGCTAGGGTGCCAGTCACATGCTCCAGGTTCAAACCCGGCCCTGGCCTGCTGAACAAACAAACAAAACAATAGCCGGGCATTGTGGTAGGCGCCTGTAGTCCCAGCTACTAGGGAGGCTGAGGCAAGAGAATTGCTTGGGCCCAAGAATTTGAGGTTGCTGTGAGCTGTGACACCACAGCACTCTACCAAGAGTGACAAAGTGATACTCTGTCTCAATAAAAATAAATAAAATGCCAAAAATAAATCAATATCTTGTGGAGTGATGAAAATATTCTAAAACTAATTATGGAGATGATTACTCACCTCTGTGAATATACTAAGGAAAACAACAACAACAACAACAAATACCAAATTGGAAACCCTAAATGGGTAGGTTATATAGTGTGTAGATTACATCTCAATAAAGTTTTTAAGAAAACAAAAACTGAATTAATATAGATATTAATGGAAGAAAATGAGCCTCTCTAAAAATGGAGAACTCTGACCTTTAGAACTTATCAAAACTTTCATCTCTTGAATTTATTTTCTTAGGTTAAACACTTCAGCCGTTGTGGAGGCAGCATTACTGGAACACTGCTTTTTTCTCTCAGAGGTAATATTTGTAGAAGGTTTTCCCAGTTGTGTAATTCTTCTAATACATTTTTCTTAACTATAAATTAATATAACGTGCAGATTCCACTGCATTTCTTGCGTATTGGCATGGCCTTATACCATCAATATACTTTATGTGAATTCACATATAGTTTTGTGCTTATAATTTTTCCCAGTTAATCATGTATACTATGAGAGAGATATGTCCTTCCTGTTTGTTTCATTTACGGTAAGTGGAAGCACTAAGTGAAAAAATATATAATGTGATAGATTTGTTCAACCCCCAACATTGAATTTAACTTCAAAATGATACCTGCTTAGAGTATGGACTCTAAGAGCTGACTCACGGTTTCTTTTTATTTTATGTTACCAGTATCTCTATAAGGCCCCTGTTCCAAGGTAAAACTGGGCCAGCTAGAGAAAGTCACTTGAATTTGCCTGTATTCATACAGAGCTGCCTTCTGACTAAAAGAATAGAAGAAAATGAACAAAACAAAGTGAATTTGAAGAACTTAGGACATGTGATTTCCAATGGCTTGCTCAGAACTGAGCAAAGATCAGACGTCAGAATCCCACAGGAGGAAGGCCTTTTATAGTCCTCGCTTGGACTTGACCTTCTTCCTCTCTTCCTCATGCTACCCCTTCCTGTACCAGTGGCTAGTGGTTCTTTAGAGCCAGACCTCTTGATCTTGCATGTTTTAATATTTGTTCCTGACCTCTACAGTGCCACAGAATTAACATTGTTTCAGTTGTTTCTGGCCAATGAATGCCCCTCTGCAGCAGCAGGCAGACATTAAACTTGTGTCTGTCAGAGGCTTTGTTCTTAACCCCATTTGGTGATAGAAATACCCAAGGAAAGAGGGTTAGGGTAAGTTAATTTACTTCTTCTGAAAACATTTATTGATTTGATATTTCTAGAAAATAGTCTAATATCAGCTCTCAATCATAGGGTAGAAGAGGAGAGGGAACAAAAAGCTAAATGTGAACACCTATATTTTTAAGAGAACACATCCTGGCCGCTCTGGGCAAGGTTGAGGTGAGGAAGGGGGCGGGATGGGAGGACAACACAAGCAGATGCGAGGGCTGCGGAGGGTTGTCCCAGGCTGAGCGGGGACTCCTGGGTGCCTATCTGATTATTATATCATTTAAACATACCATATTTTTCTAAATATCAAATATTAGATAAAAAAAGAAAATTCAATAAAAAAGGATATCTATGTTAAGTCATTACCTAAAGGAATTATATAATAGAAAGAAATACTGGCTATAGTTACTGCATTTGTGAGTTTTTTTTTAATTGTTTTTTCTGTATTTAAAATTCCAGCTATTAATGCTAGAGTCTATCTCAATGAAAAGACAATGAGTTCAACGTCCCCACATTAGAGAGAAAGGTGAAGGATTATTTTCTTCTGCATCAAAATCAAATGAGTCCGATTAGTTTATAGCAAAACTCCACAGAGGGTGATGCGCTGCCATAGTTAGGAGCAAGAGGAGTATGAATACTGGGTACTGATGGAGAGACACCTGCTTCTGAGCTCAGGTGGTAGCCTGCAGAAGAATTTACGAGTCATCAGAGCCAGAGAACAGAACATCAGAGGCCCTGCTATGTCTCTTGCCTGCGATGGCTGCTTCGGCCACTGGAACTTCCTCCCTGCCACCCAAGAGCTCACAGACCAGAGGGGAAGGGCAGCCTAGGTTGAGGTAAACCCAAAGTGTGGCACATGTGGGCCAGCAGATGCATCTGTCTTGCAAATATGTCTGAAAGCCTCTATGGGGGGGTCATCAGATTATTCACCCTTTCCCAGAGACAACCACCCCTTCCATTCTGTAAGTAAAAGTCTCAGTAAAATCAGTCCATTCAAACAAGAAAACGCAGGTGAATATTTGTAAATTTTTGTCCATTGCTGGGTCAAACCCAGCAGGGAGTGAAAGATGATACTGAGTGCATTCTGCAGCAGTGGCTCACTATCTGGGGCAACAGTGCCAGGGCCAGGCCTGCTTCTCTTCAACCAGGTACAAACTACCAGCTCTCTGCACCCAGGTTTCCTCATCTGCAAAGGCAAATGTTCCACACTGATCAAAACAGTCCCAGAGTGTCATGAGAAGTACTTTGGAAAATCTCAACCATTGTCAAGTACATCTGAGAGATGTCAGGAATGAGCAACCTCATAAAGATTACGAGTAGGGTTTGCCTTCCTAAATTTTAAACTAAAAAGACCCAGTACAACCCAAATTTTGGATTCCACTGGCTACCAAATCCCAGCCAGACTGTGTTTCAAAGGCCAGAACAGAACATAGCAAATTCTTACCCCTTAAAAAGACCCTGGGCTACTTGCCAGTTGAAGAATTTTAACTATTTGGAGTTCAGAAAACTTGCTTTTTAGAATTCCATCAAATAAACCCTATAGACTGTCACTGGACCAAGTAAAACCATCACTCAAGAAGTAATATTCCAAGCCCATTAATGATTAATTCCCTATGCAAAAGGAATAATAATGGCTCTAAAATAAAGGTTCCATGGAACCAAATTTTGGGATTTCTTCTTTTCTCATATATGCTCCTGCTTCTTTTTCCTTATGTACTAGTTACCTGTATATGACAGAAAAGTTTCCAACTTTCACTTACCCATACTTACAATGGGGCAAGGCAGATCATGTTATCCAGAGTTCATAGATAGTGACAGGAAAGTGTAGAAGCTACTGTGCTCAGGGGCACATGGTTAGTGAGGGAGAGGAGATGTGGGATCGAACACAGGTGCTCATGACTCCTATATCTCCTATTCGTCCATAGTCCATAAATCACAGTACATCCCTCTTCCCGAAGACCTCCCCAAACCCACAATTGCTGGTATGCCTCTCCTGCTTCTTAGGACACCCTCTACTCCTATTTTAGCCTCAGTAGTCTCATCCATAAACTAGGATGATATCCTTACCTCACTGAATTATTACAAAATCTAAAAAGGGTAACATATATTAAAAAGCCTCATTAATTACAAAACCCCATATAAGGTAAGGCAGGATTAACTACCGCTTTCTTTCTGTTTTGTTAGCTTTTTAAAAATATTCATCAGATTAACAACACAATACTAGCCACCATCTGGTGCTTAGCTATACTGGGCAGTGTTACTTCATTTCACTTCAAATGAAACCATTAGGGAGCCACTCAGCTGCTACAACTCAGCCCTGCCACTGGCTAATTTTTGTTACCAAAGCTAGTTTTTTTTTTTTTTTTGAAATAAAGTATAAGTTTATTTTTTACTAGAGAGAGGGAAGAGAGTGAGGGGGAGATGAGAAAGAGAGGAAAAAGAGCAGAGAGCACGGAATGAGAGAGGAGAAAATGGGTGGGGTTTGGGAGGGAGAGAAGAGCAAGAGAAAGGTTTGGCATCCCAAAGAAAGGAAGAATACATGCCTCTAAGGCAGGTCTTAGCTCAGTCCTCCATCTGCAAAAGAGAGACCATTCTGGTATTCCTTCACGTCTCTGTGAGCACTAAAGGCATCTGTATGTAATGTTAGCATAGTAATGCCCATTCATGCCCAAAGCACGGCTGAACTCAGATCCAGCTCCTTGTCTTGCATCCTCATGTGTGGCACTTACCATTACAGTCTGTAATCTAAGAAAGAGTCTGCATAGTTATTTATGTCACCCGATTAAAAGTATATCAAGGAAGGGACATTTATTTTCTCTCTATTTCTAGTAAGCAGTCAGTGCATGGCACGCAATGGAAAAAGCCAATGTTTGTGGACTTGAATTAGAAAGACTTGTAAGCTCTCTGCATGATTCCTGGTTTTACCAGCCTTGATTGGCTGTGGGACCAGTGAAGCAGAGACCAGGGAGCAAGGTCACTAGAGAAATGCACTGACAAAAGAGAAACCCACTGGGAAGGGCACATGACTGCCAGGTCTAGCTGAGACGTCATTTCCCTTTAGGTATCTACATCAAAGAATTAAGAGATAGATCTCTTTGGCAGGAGTAAAGGGATTATAAAATGGGAACTTGGAAATGTTGAAAGTCTTTTAGACTTTTCTTGTGGACTGCTGAAGGGTGAGGCACAGAAGTGGAGAGGAAGAAACCCGAAGCTCCAAAACCCCCTCCCCACACTCGGCTGTGTGAGGCTGGGCTCTGCAAACCGCTTCTGCTATGTCAGTGGCTCCCGGTCAGGCTCGCCAGCTGGCCCTAGAGGGAGGCTTCAGGCCAGAGGGAGGAAGGAGAAGGGCTAGCTCCTCTCTTCCTGTTCTTGCCAGGGTCCCCAGCAACACGGCTTCTACCTGCCAGCAATGTCAGTGTGACCAGTAGCAGGTGCTGGACTCACTCTGCAGAACCAGCCTCACTGTGCACCTCCCCAGGGATGCTGGCACAGCCTCTGGCTCCCCCTTTTTACAGGTGAGTCCTACTCCCATGGGTCCCTCCTCTGAGCTCAGAGACACTGGCTGCTCTTCTTCCTCTTCAGAGGTTGGGCCTTACCTCTGAGAGATCCCTCCACTGAGCTTTCAAGTTTCAATAATTCCAACCTCTTCCTTCCTTTCCTCAGCCTGGGTGGGGTGAGGGGAAGCTGCTCTCTGCAGTTGCTGCCACCACGACATCTTCCTGTTTTCCTTTTGACTTTTCAGTTACCTCCCTCAAACACTAACATTTCTTTAGATTAAATTCTCCGCATTAAAAAACAAACAAATGCCTTTATGATAAAATGATATTTTTCTTCTGCGTACATATACCTTTTGAGTGTGGGACACAACTACAAGAGGGACTCTACCTAACAAATTCAAATATTGTGACTTGATCTCACCTAATGTGCACAATGCAAGGGGACACTTCAAAATAACTTACAGTAAATTATAAATGTCTAACCACAAAGAATAAGTATGTTAGTTTGATTTAAGCATTCTACATTGTATATCAAATCATCACATTGTACCCCATAAATGTATACAGTTATGATTTAATAAAAAATTAAAATTAAACCTCCCCCCAAATAATTGTGACCTGGTTTTTTACACTCTCACATTAACCTGAAATTTAAAAAAAGAAAGAAAAGAAATATATATGACTCTATATGTTGACAAAAACAAACAAAAAAAATGAACAAAAACTGGCATGGCTTCTGTCTCCTGCCTAGACCGGAGTGATCCAACAAGGAAGGGAGAAAGAAAGATTTACCAAGAAGATTCTGAAGTTGCCAGCTCTGTTATCACACAAGAGTCTAATAAACGATGTCGGAAATAAAATATAGGAAAACCAATTCTCAACAAAATTCAAAACAAAGAAATGAAAAAAGTGTTGATAAGTCACTCAGGGAATAACAAAGTTGCTTCAGGCACAAATCCTCTCCTCATTTAGGGAAACTTCAAAGGGGCCAACTATACCTCCTTCTCTTGTAATCCTCAACAAAGAAACACTCTCTAAGTACTACATCCTACACCAGGGTTTTCAAACTTTTCTATCTCTTGGCACACTTGAACCTATAGTTAAACTTGGCATACTTAAACTATATTGATCAAAAAAAAGAAAAGAGTAAAAAAAAAGAATATTCTTACTGTGCTTTGAACTTCCTTCAAAAATGATTTAATTAAAGATCTTTAAAAATTTGCCTGGTACACCTAAGACTCTTCATGGCACACCAGTTGAAAATCACTGTCCTATGCTGAAGGACCCCCACCACCATTCCTGCAAAGAAAAACACCAGACCTATGGAGCCTTCAGGTTTCTTTCTACTCCATTCTCAAAATAAAAGACAGTGGTGTTGGAAGAGACTCCAGCTAGACAAGGGATATGGGAATGACTGGGTCAGAAGGGATGGAGGTTTCTAGGCTGATGGGGCAGGACTGGAGAGCCTGTCATGTATATCTACTACATGGCAACCTCCTTCCACAGGACCTGAGCAAGGGATTTAGTCATCAGGTGTCTGGTCACCTGCTATCACAGGACCATCATAAATTGCATTTGACAAATAACAGTGAGCCAGGAAACAGAACCCAGTCCTTCTGACCAGCACAGGATTCTACCACTGTTCTCCTACCCCCCTGGCTTCTCCCCTGACCTGAAATGTCACAAGAAATTAAGGCTGGGCCCAAATAAAATGGAATCAAACATTTTTCTATAAGCTGTTTTTCAATAACATCCTCCCCAAATAACCTGCAGATTCAAAGTGGTTTGCAGTGCTCTGCTGTTATCCTGGCTTGACAGGTAATATGCAGACAGCCTTTGTTCCTATGGAAAGCATGAAGAGCCTGAATTCCACAAACCAGATAGGAGGTAATTTCCTCATGGCAGAGTTTTCCAAGGTTCTAAATTTCTTTTATCTAGTTATGTTTTTGGAGAAGGAGGTTGAATAGGGTGGGCATAAAAAGACGAACACTGGCTCATCATTTCAGCTGGAGGGTTGTACCTGCAATATTTTTACCTAGCCTTTCTCTGTTACATTTTTTCTTTTACCTGTAACACCTTGTCCCCAAATTGGGAAGGAAACTGATGCTGAGCACAAAGGTGCGCCTCTGTGTTTGGAAAGGTGCTGGCAGAAGCTGGGGAGGGCTGGAGGTACAGTCTCTGTATGGAGGTCCTTTAGGGGCAAACCTAACAGAAGAAACAGCTTCAGAGTGAGCGGTAAAACCTTGAATGCACTTGTTACTTGCTCCTGTCAGGTAGGCTTCTGTCTGTGTTGTCTGCCCCTCCTCACTTGGTCTGTGTGTTGCTAATGAGGCAGAACCACAGCAGTGCTCAGGAAGGCTTTGGTTGGCTCAGTCTTTCTTGGATTATGACAAGGAGATAAGGCAGAGAGCACAGAAGGGAGGAAGGAGAGGGCTACAGGGAAGATTTGAGAAGTGAGGCAGAGGGCTAGTGAGATGCTGATCCGCTCATGGCCTACACAGGCTGGGCCATGAGCAGGAGGAGAGCTTTGAGAGTCAGTGCAATGCATGGTCCCTCAAGCTATCAGTTGTTGAGTTCAAGAGGCCTGTGTACCTGCCTGCTACATCCTCCTTTCTGGGCTTCTCCCACTCAGGGCTCTGCTGGGCAGACAAGGAGTACTGACCATGTTGTGAATTCATATGAAACATTTCCTTTCTCCCCTGCTGAGGGGAAGTGCAGGAAGACACAGAACAGGACATGTCAATCAGAGACATGGTCCTCTCGCTTTCCTCATTCTTAGTGGCTATTGACTGTGGGTGCTCAAAATATGGGATCCCTTCAGCTGACCGGCAAATGTCCTCCAACCTCTAAGACAAAGGCACCAGATAAGGCCAATAAAGAAAGAAAGAGTCTCAGTCTCGTCTGCATCCTCAATCTATTATCAGATTGCACCACTGTTTTCAATAGATATTAAAAGTGATGGTAGAGGCTGGATCCCTTAAAGATTTGAGCCAGTCAAGGTAAAAATGGCACATTTTAAAAGGCTAGAGCAGGGATATCAAAATTTGTCTACAAAATGTATTGTCTGCCAATACTTTAGCATCTATCAAACCATTTTAGTCTTTGCTTCCTCATTCATTTGTTCATTTATTTAACAAATATTTATTAAACACTATGTGCAAAGAAACATGAAGGGCACACAAGAAACATTAAAATAAGATATTCTTTTTCACAAGAAATTTACAAACTGTTAGGGGGGTATGGGCTAAATTAATTTAAATATTCAATTTAAACATTGGTAAATACTAATTTAAAGAATGAAGTACAAATGCAGTACTACAAGAATCCAGAGAGCAACCATCACCACTTGGGATGTTTGTAAAAGAGGAACTATGTGAGCCTGATGACTATATAAATGTCATGAGTGGGAGAGAGCAGGGCAAGGAAAACATGGATCCAGGAAAGATATTCCATCAGTAAACCTCAGGAGATAATATCTGAGGTTTCATCAAGCTCCACATGCTTCAGCATTGATGAACTATACCTAGTACGTTGAATTTGAAACATGACAGTTCATCCAAGTGCACACAACCGGTGGGTATCTGGACTTCCTTCCCCCCACCCCATAAGCAGGAGTTGAGGGTAGAAGCAAACCTCATGAGAGCCAAAGTCACATCTTGTATCTCTGTGGTCTTCGCACATGGTCTAACAGAGTGGTTGCTCAGAAAAGTTGATTTAACTTATAGGGATAACATAAGATTTCTTATCCTATTGAACCAAGTCTCACATATAAATACTGACCACCTGGTTTAAGATCACTTAATGCCTAAGTCTTCCTTCCTTCGTGCTTCTACTTGGCCTTGGGTCTTTCAGTGTGACTTTGCGATATCTAAATTTTGTCTAAGTATGGCATTTTTCTCCCCAGGTTCTAGGAAATTAGTTTACAATTTTGTCAAAAAAAGATGAAAGGGTAGGTTTTTCTTACCCAAATCTCAGTGGCATTAATACCAAAGAGTTCTCTCAATTATTCCCAAAGTATCAGTAAACAAAAGTCTGGGTTTATTGCTACATATAATATTGCATTTATAGTTGTTCTCTTAGATTTATGCTTTCAAAAAAAATTGGTTGGTATGTATAATTTAATGACATCAGAATAAATTTTCATAGCTGATCTTCTTGAGTAGCTAATAATTTCTCCAGCTAATCCAATTCTTCAGGAATTTCATTCTATGCTCACGACGTGCAAAGCAGTGAGTTAGTTGTTAAGAAATTGAAATAAATAAGACAAAGATATTCTTCAAGAGCAGTTTACAATTTAGTGAAAGAGAAATGGCTAGAAATGCATATAATGTGATGTGACAGGCTATATGCAAAAATAAAACAAAATCTATTTTTTTCTCCTCAAAAAATCCAAGTGCTGACCATCTTAGTACAATTTACAGAGCTATACTTCCATGGACTACTATAAAATCTAATAAGACTAGTACTATACATGTGGGGTTTAGAGGTAGAAAGATATGATTAGGGCATTAGTCCCATTTATCCAAATCCATATCAGCAGATTATATGCTAGGAATACTTTCCTCAGAGGTAGGAGTAGATCTGAATGACAAGTGCCAAAGTAAAGTCTATAGGTATGATCCTGATAACTGTGGATCACTGTGCTAGGCAAGGAGCTCTCAACTGAGCTGTCTAGGTGCCCATGCCCCTAAGCAACTGTATCTACACTTACAGGGATACTGCCTGACTTCAATTTCCTCTGAATCTCCTCAGAGAGATTCTGATGCGTACAGAGCCTGGGGAACCACTGGTCTAGACTAATGTGGTATGTTCATCTCACTATGTTAGGGGCCAATGACCATCCAGGCATCATTCTTCACTATCACATTTGCCTACACTAAGATCCACGTCAGTAGCACCATCACTTTTAAATATGTTACCTAACACATGTTGAGCATTTACAGGGTGCCGGGTACTGAGCTAGGGCCTTACATACATTTTGACATACAAGCTTCAACAACTCCTTAGGAAGTAAATGCTATGATTGGTTTCCCAGTTCATAGATGGAGAAACTGTAACTTGCAGTTAAGTGATTTCTCAAAGTCACATAGCTACTCAGGGTGGAGCTGGGATGGGAATCCTATCTGCTTGGCATCAAAATTTGTGCTTGTAATCACTAAAATATAGCAGCTCATTTATATGTATGGAATATTCAATTTTTTAAATGTGTTCTGCATCTATGTACAAAAAGCTAGTTGATATATATTTATCCATCAAATGAAGAAAAATAAAATATCTACCTGGAAGTGATTTACCAAAAGGTTATATATATTCAGCATCTATTTTCATGAAATATTTTCCTGATTATATATATCCAATTTCAGCATCCTGATTATTAACAGGATACTATCAGCATTACCATATATGGCAGGTTCCAAAGGGCTTTATCTAACACTTAAGGAATAACTGCAGTAAGATTGCTGTAGTGCAGAGCATCTGCAGAGGTGACCGCATTCGGCCTACACACCAGGCAGGCTCTAAAAAACACCACTGCCAGGCAAAGCTACAGGGTTTTTGCTGTTTTCAAAATAAAAGATGATTCTTACATTGTTCAAGAGAAGATTATTGCCAAAGACAAACCAGTTTTCTGAGCTCAGTCCTCTGATAAGTAGTGGACCCTGATGTATGAAATCTAACACTACTACTAATAAGAGTCTATATTTAGGGAGCTCTTACTATGTGCCAAATGCTGTCCTAGGACTTTCTGTTAATCTGTACCCCAACCTCTCATTAGAGATGAGGAGACTGAGGCATGGTTAAGAAACCTGCCCAGGATTATAGTCAGGAAGCAGCCGAGCTGGGGTGGTGGTAGGGGAACTGGACAGCTGCCTACCCTCCTGGGCCCTTTACCACCCCTTACTACATGCAGGGCTCTGTGGCATGCACAGGGATTATAAAGATAAACAAGCTGTGGCTCCTTAGCTTACAACCATTCCAATCACAATGGAGATATGGGAGTAAGGGCCAGTTTTCTAAGTAAGTCTAAAGGACCAACACAGTAACCTAATCTAAAACACTCAGGAGATACCATCAAGAATCCATCTGATAAGGAAGTATTCCTGGAACTGGTCCCCTGAGGAATGGATCACCATGTAGAATCTACAAGGTGAAATGAGGAGAGGCCAAGAGAAAGGGGTGGGCTGTGCACATCCATAGGATACAGACAGACCTCAGTCTGTAAGATCTGACCCAGTGACCCTAAGGACCCTGCAAGGTTGCCTAGGGATTACAGCGTTAGGCAGTTGGAGCCCCAAAAGGGACCGCATGTGAAAGAACCTGCAGAGTCCGGTGTCTCTAGTCTGGTGGGCAATGGACTACATGGTGATTATTGGGCACTTGGAAGAAAGAGTCCTGTGATGTGAAGAGAGGTAGGCATAGCCAGTGGAATCCATCAGTTGAATAGAAGACATGAGCTTTCTTTCTTCTTAGCAAGGGGAAAGGGCAGATGTCAGAGCAAAGGTAAAAGGTGGGCAAAATGGCAGGGGAAGGAGGGGCTCAGTGACATAGCTCACAAAAGTCTCAAACTCTCAAACTCTTGGGCTCAACAGATCCTCATGCCTCTGGCTGCAGACTTGCTGAGACTATCGGTGCCTGCCCCAATACCCAGCTATTTTTAGAGACAGAGCCTCATGCTTGCTCAGGCTGGTCTTGAACTCTTGAGCTCAAGCAATCCACTTGCCTAAGCCTCCCAGAGTGCTAGGATTATAGGTGTGAGCACCAGGCCTGGCCAATCCTAAATGTCAATGGTTTTAAAACAAAAACATGGCTACCAAAGACTTAAAGAAGAATTAACACTGATAGCTAGCACATGCTTATAAAAAAAACTAAAGAGGAAGGAATACTTCCAAACTCATTTTATGAGACTAGCATTACCCTATATACCAAAGTTAGATATGAACACTATAAAAAAAGAAATTTATAGCCAATACACCTGATGAAAATGGACACAAACGTCCTCAACAAAATACTAGCAAAGGGAATTCAACAGCACACTAAAAAGATCATACACCATAATTAAATAGGATTTCTCCCTGGGATATAAGAATAGTTCAATGTACACAAATTGATAAATGTGATAAACCATAATAAAATAATGAAAGATAAGAATCATTTGATTGTTTCAAAAATGCAGAAAAGTATCAGACAAAATTCAATATCCTTTTATGATAAAAACATTCAACAAACAAGGCATACAAGAAATGTATTTCTTTTTTTTTTGAAATTTAAAGAAAAAATTTATTGAAGATCTGAAAAACAATTCCTAAAAGATCGACTTTCCAAAACTAGCCACACAATGCATTGCGTCTATCATGTTAAAACGTGCATTAGACACAAATACAAAAACCATGAAACAAGCCACTATTCTTCAACAATTTGAGCAAAGATAAAATGCCTAAGGAACAACATGGATGACTTGCAAAGGGTGAGCTCTTTACTTTAAGCACCATTAAAAAAAAAAGGAGCACAAATGGATGAGTGTGTTCAGTTATATACACTGAATTGAACCTTTGGCACTAGGAATCAGAGCATTTTGTCATATAGCATTAACACATATTATAAAAGTGCGTAGTGTCAAAGGAATAGAACCATCAGCATTCAAAAGCAGCTTTGTCAACTAGGCAATAAAACACTCTACAGCATGTCTTTCTGTTATCCATCACTGAATACACTGGTAGCAACTTTGAAATGAAAAAAAGAAAAAAAAAAGGAGCTATAACTCCTTTTATTTTCTCTGTTTAAAATCAAACAGAAAACGAGCATCAATTCTGTTATACACTAACATCTTCAAAGTACATCGTTTGTACAAGAGAAAGACTAAGAACAAAAATGTGTTTACAGAGATCCAAAGATATATGAGTGAGACCATCTCTCACACAGCTTTCCGATGGTACTCAGGAGGAGCCACTTTGTAATCACTGACACTAAACAAGGCTGCAGAATTCTTTGCCAGATACTTTAGAAAATCATGAAGATAGTTCAGTAATAAAGCAAGGCTCTTCTCATCCAAAGGTGTATAGGCCAACATTGCTCCAATTCGTACAAATAATCTCAGTAGATGTGGTGTTCCGTATACTTGGGACATGGGCTCATCAGGGTGATCTGCAAGAATTTCAGCATACTGTGGTCTCTCAAATTTGTACAGGAGCTGAGTGCCCAACATTACATTGAAGTATTCTTTTATCCCTGCCACGACTTCATTAACAGCATACTCCTTATTATCTGTGTTTCCACGAGATTTCTTGTAATTTGCATAATCCTCCAGAATGGAATCCACATTTTTCTTCGCAGGAAGAGAAAAGAGCTGTTTTTGCCTGGTAATTAAGTCCCAGTCGTCAACAAGCCAAGGTTTTAGCTCTTCAGGAATCTTTACTTTAACTTCAACTCTGTTCATGAATGTTTCTTCATTTTCAACAGTAGGATCTACCTGGGCCCTTT
>CAUYON010011324.1:0-11171 GCA_963573935.1 Arctocebus calabarensis
CTTCGACTACACTATTTCCCTACCCGACGCTGTTCCTTTTTTAATTTGAGAAAAATTATTTTGCGTTCAAGTGAAGGCTACAACCCTTTTTTTGCACAGTAATACTGGTAATGGGGTGTGGGTGGTATGGGGTGGTAGTGGGTGGGGGGAGATAGGACAATGGGTGAGATCACATGTGTGGTACATATTCGAAGGGTCAGGAGAAAACTTCTAAACAAGGATCAAAAATGTTTTCATATAGTGAACGAGGAAATATCATGAACGGTATGTCAATCAGGTTGATAAAATATCTCAGATTGCATGTGAAGCCCCCACACTGTACCCCATGGTTGAACTAATGTACACAGCTATGATTCAATAAAAAAAAAATAAATAAAAATAAAAAAACAAAATGCAGTATGGGCGGCGCCTGTGGCTCAAAGGAGTAGGGCACTGGCCCCACATGCCGGAGGTGGTGTGTTCAAACCCAGCCCCGGCCAAAAACTGCAAAAACTGAAAAAAAAAAAATTAAAAAAAAAATGCACTGTGGGATCCTAAGCTGAATCCCGGACTGGGAAAAAATAGCTATGGAAGGCATCATTCAAACACCTGATGGAATTTGGATATGGAATATAGATTAGACAGAACACATCAGTGTAAAATATTCTGATGTTGCTCATTGTACTATGATTGCGTCCAAAAATGACCTTGTTCTTATGAAACATGTACTGATGTATTTCGTGATAAAGGGCTATGATGTCTTTAAGTTCCTCTCAAATAGTTGAAAGAGAGAATATGAACAAAACAACTAGAGCAAATGGTAAATAATTGGTGAATCTGGGTAAAGGACATATAGGAATTCCTTGTACGATCCTTGCAAGTTTTCTTTAAATTTAAAATAATAAAAATATTAATACTCCATACAAAAACAGTCTTCAAGGAAACGTGAGTCATAGAAAAACTATTTCATAAATGGAAAACAATACACAACAAGCAGTAGTACACTGAATTTAGGATATTTTGAAGGGAAAAGAACCTCTCTAAATTTGTTGATTTATGAATTCCAAAAATATTTGGGTTCCCAGTTTTGTTAAGAAATATTGAGAGAGAAAAAAAAAAAACCCTGTGGCTAATGTCAAACTTTAGAGTAGAAAACTCTGTCAAAC
This sequence comes from Arctocebus calabarensis, assembly GCA_963573935.1. NCBI lineage: Eukaryota > Metazoa > Chordata > Mammalia > Primates > Lorisidae > Arctocebus > Arctocebus calabarensis. The sequence continues at coordinate 1,146 of CAUYON010011324.1, forward strand.
TTTACATTAACATTTCCAACACAGCATCATCCTACAACTAATTTTAATTCTTAGAAATGAATACATCTGGGAGAAAAATGAATACAAAGGGAGAAACAAACAACTAAAAGCAAAATTCTTGATACTTTCCACCCCCACAAATAGTCTTATCAGCTTTGTAACTGGGATTCAAGAAGTGCTACGCTGATTTAACAGACGTGAACAGAGTCAAATAAATTTCCAGCATAGGAAGTGAAAATGCACAATCAGAAGTACTGCGAAAGCCTCTCATCGGTGTTCACACCAGCACAGAATGAAAATCGAAGGCTGCACAGGAGAAGACTAAGCATTCACTGATGTCTGACAAACAAACAATGCATTATTATACACTTCTCTTGCACTTCTACTGAAGGACCACCGAGAACTATTTGAGTTTCACTAAGAATTTTTCCTATTTTTTTTAGAGATGGCAGGAGAGATGAACCTTATGATAGAAAGGAAAACAGCCTGGTTCTAATGACATCTTTTTCATTTATATGGGGATATTATAGCATAATTTGCACAATTTATTGACAAGTTCCAGTGGAAATTCCATACAATACCTAAACCTCTTTAACTTGATGAACACAGGAAACATGAAGGGCCATTTAAACATCCATTAATTAATTATCACATTCTATAATTTGGTAAGGAATAGCATTCAATCCTTAACCACAGATCATCTATCTTTGCTTCTCTTAATTTAGAACCATACAACTAGCACAAATTAGGTGATGATAAATCCAAGCACGGGCTCTGAGCAACACCACTCAGGGCATGACCCTCCACTCCACCAACCGCCAGATAGTCAACACAGTGCAAGTTACTCGGCTTCTCAGAACTTCAGTTTCCCGTAGAAATAAAAATCTGCATTCCTAATAAAATAAATAATTTAGTTGGACTTAATACTTAGATGAATATAAAATGTTGAAAAGATTAAATTAGAAAACACATGGAAGATACTCCACGCAGTACTCAGCATATGATAAGCACAGGGGTCTAGACATGAATGTGCGCTTTGTACACATGTGTGTGAACATATCCTCCTGCCACAAACCTAATTCTAGCTCGCAATTCCACCTTGGTAACATCACAAAGAACACTGACTCAGTATAGGAAAAAAAAAAAAAAAGCATAAATAAGCACATAAGATGCGGATGGACATGAAATTAAACTATAAATTATTTGGTACCGTGTCACTTTTTTGCCTAATGAAACTAACCAAATCTGAAATGAATTCCAAAGAACAAATGGAAATTCAAAGAATATACCTTTTCCAAAATGAATTCTGAAGAAATGACAGAAGTAGCTCTTGGAGGAAGAATCACAAAGGGTACTGTAATTATCACTAAATCAACATGATCTCTGAGTATATACTGTGCCTTCTTCTACAATCAGAAAGCAAGCAAATAAAGCAAAGCTTTATTTTTTTAATTACTAAATATGTTCTCATTTATCACATTGTACCAAAAAATAAATTCACCAGCAAATATTAGACATTGATTTCCACTGCTGTCTAAAGGTCCCCATAAATACTCAATTATTGTCTGTTAAAAGACCACAGATACAGATAGCATGTTGGATATATACTCAATTGTGACAGACAGCCTATTAAAATCATGTAAATACAGTCCTCCCTTGGTATCCATGGGTCATAGGGGACTAGTTCCAGGACTTCCCACAGATACCAAAATCTGTGGATACTCAAGTCCTTGATATAAAATGGTGTAGTATCTGTATATGAGCTATGAACTTCCTCCCATATACAGGATGCAATTGCACACAAAGTGTAAGAACACCTGGACTTTAAATCATCTCTAAATTACTTATAATATGTAACACAGTGTAACTGCTATGTAAATCATTGTTATACTATATTGTTTAGGGAATAATGACAAGAAAAAAGTCTATACATGTTCAGTACAGATGCAAGGCTTTTTTTCAAATAATTTTCACTCTACAATTGATTGAATTTATGTATACAGAACCCATGGGCATGAATGGCCAACTGTATACATAATTTTACACTGTCCAAATTTATATGAGTAAAATGTGACTTTTAAAATCAAGGTTTTAGGGCTTTAGGGGGGCTGGCACCTGTGGCTCAGTGAGTAAGGCGTCAGCCCCATATACCGAGGGTGGTGGGCCAGCCTCGGCCAAATTGCAACAAAAAAATAGCCAGTGGTTGTGGCGGCGCCTCTGGTCCCAGCTACTCCAGAGGCTGAGGCAAGAGCACTGCCTAAGCCCAAGGAGTTGGAGGTTGCTGTGAGCTGTGATGCCACTGCACTCTACTGAGGGTTAATAAGTGAAACCGCCTCAAAAAAAAAAAAAAAAAAAACAAATCAAGGCTTTAGAAAATTAAAAATACCATAAGACAAGTTTGCAAATGAACAATGTGTTTGATGCTATACCAAGCAAAGCAATAAAGGGGAGATGATTTCCTAGATTCAATCTACTTCTGTATAAACCCTGAAAATAGTGTCCAATTGTTTTTTCTCTGAGACAGAGTCATACTTTGTCACCCTTGGTAGAGTGCTGTGGCATTACAGCTCACAGCAACCTCAAAGTCTTGGGCTCGAGCGATCCTCTTGCCTCAGCCTCAGAAGTAGCTGGGAATATAGACACCCACCACCCTCCTGGCTATCTTTAGAGACGGGATCTCGCTCTTGCTCAGGCTGGTCTCAAACTCAAGAGCTCAAGTAATCCACCTGCCTCAGCCTCCCAGAGTGCTAGGATTACAGACGTGAGCCATCGTACCAGGCAGCGTCCAATTTTTAAAACTCATAATACTGCGTAACATTCTAGTGATACTAGCAGTTCTTACTGACTGACAGTAACAAACTTGAGCAAGGATTACAGATATTCATCTTAAATTTCTGTGAGTACAAATGTTCAGTACATTTTTCAGTTTCAGTAAGTTTTCAAAATTACCAATTGATTTGTCATATAAAATACATAGTTTCATATTATCCAGCTTTTACAACTTTGGTATCCAGGGAGCTTTCACTGAGTGCATAACAACTGCCTATAATGGGAAGTATGGAAGGTAAGTCACCGGAAGTTGATCATTGAGTAATCTTTTCATATTTTTTAATCTTCTACCCAATAGGACATTACAGGTGCATTTATAGGACAGCGGAAAGATGAGAGAAATATAGGACAAAGTCTATATATTCTAAATATCCTGCATAACATCTATACCAGCTATCTGTTAGCTATGGCATATCTCAATTTGAACTGGCCACATTTAAATTAGTCACTACCCACACACATGGCTATAGTCTGGATTTACTCTTTCTACATGCAATCGTTAAGTTTTATTCAATTATGTCATGTCTTCCTATTCTGAGCTGGTGATCATTTTTGCATTTAGAAACTGTATAACACTGCGAACAAACACTTCCATTGCAACAGAAATATTATAAGAGCTAAATCTAATGTAGGTAGGGCTTAAAAGAACATTCCCACTGGATGAACAAAGTATAACAAAAGCTCTATCTGCAATGGATCCTTTGGTAGAAGGGAGCTTTACATCCGCAGCTCTTCTAAGTAAAGAAAGTTCACACAGCATGCCACTGTTGTGTGACCAGGGAGTACGGCATTAGACTAAAATTCAAGAAATTTAATGAATAGAAAATCCTCTAGGAAATTCCATAAAAAAATTTAAGCTAGACTACATAGGTGAGCGATAAAGCACAAAATAATGCAAATGTTGTATCACAATGCCATCAAACAGAGCACAAAGAAATACTTTACGAACTTCCTCATCAGCACTGCCCCAATCTAAGAACTTAGCTGATGTTTGCAGACCTCAGCCTTCAATCTTACAAAATGAATCTAATAATATACCACAGGAATGGATCCAAAAAATGACCAAAAAGGTCACTATGTCATACTTTATATTTATTTCAGTGGAAGAGAATCAAGATATTTAACCCAAGCTTGAATGAGGATCCCCACTGATCTAATGGAAAAATCCTAGCATTATATCTTACATACCATGAGGCAAAAAATATCAGTAAAACAAAACAAAAACCTTTAAGTCAGAGGGGAAAACAATTGTCACAAAAATAATGTACGAAAATCCTCACACTATAGTTTATTGAGTCTAACTCATATCTAAAAACTATTAATCATATATATAATGAGCATATTTTCTACCTTTTCCTAAAATCCCCAGGGCTTTCCTAGGTGATAGGAGATAGCAGATTAGGAAAGTAAGTGAGGAAAAAAAATAAATAAAAATTAAAAAAGAAAGCAAGACCGGTTGAGCAGAATGTTAGACACAGAAAAGTTGCCATATTAAGAAGCACCAGTAGGGATGGAGTGAGGGAGCAGCAGGTGGTGAAGAAGATAATGGTCAAATACAGGGGTCCCGCAGACAGTCACACATACTGAGAGCAGCAATGACAATAAACGTTGGATTGTCTTCACAAGCATCTCCATAATGATCAACCTACGCGGTCAAGGTAAGTTTAAATTATGTTTGCTTCTACTTCATTTTAGAAAAATTTCCACCAAAAAGAACTATAGTCATTATTTATGAATTCCATATTTGCAAATTCTTCTATTCACTAAAATGTATTTGAAATCCCCAAATCCACACCAGTGGTACTTTCCTGGCCGATCACGGACCTGCACAGAGCACTAAAAAATCTGAGTCGCCTGAGACACACGTTCGCGGCTGCAGCAGACAGGGTGATGCTCTGCCTCCTTTCAGCACTCACACTATAAATAAGTGGACTTTTCCTAGCATTTTCTGTGCCATGGTTTTCCTATTTTTTGCTTTATGTTGGTGACTTTGCCCTTTATAATTCCCCCCAATCATTGAGCTATCTAGTGTTCCTAGAAGACTTTGATGTGCTTTGTAGAGAAAACACATGTTAGGTAAAACTTCCTTCAGGTATGAGTGACAATGCTGGTGGCTGTGAGTTCAACATCAGTGAATTGACAATATATATTATATAAGATGTCTTTAAACAGAAATACACATAAAATAACAGTATGTTTCAATCTGTTGACAAAACTGTGACCAGAGGTTCTTGTATTTCTTAGGAGCAATTAATTGTTCAGTATCAGCTAAATTCAGTCTTCAAGGCAACTTTATGAACCATAACTACCATGAATAAAAAGAATGAACTGGGTATGATAAAACTTCAGTGCTTAAATAAATGACATTTCTAGATAATTATTTAGTAATACTGGATTTGGTAGAGATGTAACTATAATAAAAAGCTAAAAGTGATGGCCAAACATGGGTTTATGTTAGAATTACAAGCACCCAATGTCAACACTGCATCTACTTTATTGATAGACAGTGATATGATCACCATGTGAAAGTTAAATAATTAAAAGTGATTTTGCCAAATGAAGTGGGAGTGTATGTTTTAAAATTTAAATTTTAACTCACACAGATCAATTATTGAATATAAGAAATTAGCAAAGTTTTTCTCTTATCCACTCTACTTAGAGAGCTCTTGCTTCCTTAAAGTTGGTTATTTGTCAGTCAAAGAGCCTACAGTGGCCAGTTTCTTAATTAAAGCCCTGAAAATAGCAGCAGCAATTTCCTTTCAGGGTAACAGAAATCTCTCAGAATATGTGATTACCTTCACATTTTCAAGTCTTCTCTGAATCAGTGCTATATCCTCCTCTGCTTAACACCCACTGGGAAACCGTAACCCAAGACAAACAAATCTAAACACACAAAAGCAAACAGGTAAACACTTCTTTCTTAACCTTCAAGATGTCATGGAGAACTCGCTTCTCAAGACTTATAACAATGAAACTGTTCTGTGTGTCTGTGTACAGAGACATTTTAGACTCAAACTCCATGTTTGTTTTCATGATGAGATTATCAATGACAAAATTATAAACTTCTAGGTTCTTTATCATACATTACTATGTTTAGATATTGATTAAATAAAGGGAAATAGAATGAATGTTTTAAATAGTTTAAATGTGAATCCAAAAAAGAAAGTTTTAGGACTTACGAGGAAGGGGACATATTATGGTTAGAAATCATAGAAATAAAAGCAGTTCCCAAATAACTTACGAGTAATATTCTGATTGCTTTTATCAATAACATAAAAAAAACCCTATTGAAGTATTTGCCACACGAAATTATATAACTATCCTGAGGCAAAGAATGTGTCTTCTTTCGATCCCTGTGTCTTGCCCAGCAACCACACAAGGTGGGTTCTGACAGTTCACGGAAAAGGAAAAGGTAGACGTTGATAACAAGGTGAGTAAATGATCAACAAACAGCAATATCCATAGTAAAAACTTCTCTACAGATCAAAAAAGACAAACTAGTCATGGTCAGAAGAAAAGAAACTTCCATTCCAAGAACTGCCCTTTAAAAAGCAACCAAGAAATAAAAACAATTTTCCAACAAAAATAAAGGTAGAAAACAAATCTTTTAGAGTCTTACCCTACTCACCCTTTCATATTTGTTTTCCACAGTTGGAAAAATAAATGAAGTGGAAGATGAATTGCCACAGAAAGAAAGAAACAGAAAGATAAACAATGCCTTTACATTGAAGAGAAAAAAATTTATTTGATTTCCATTATTAAATTTGAAAAGTCACCTGGTCTACAGCTTTTACATGTCTGACAATCTCATTTCTCTCTCCTTCCAAACTTAAACAATTCAGAAATTGGATACATTCCATTTTGGGAAACATATCCAGGGAAACAGCCAAAGATAAATATCTAAAAATAGTAAAGATTACACCATCATGACGTTTATCATGAGCTATAAGAGTAAGAAGTAGGAAACATTCTAATCAATGGGGAACTGCTGAAGTATATTTTGGCACATCCACACAGTAGAATTCTGTGCATTTATCTCAAATTGTATGTATCTACCTCCAAAAAAATATTCATTATATGGTGAGTATGATTCCATTTTTATTAAATGTGCAAATGATTGCATATATATATGAAAGGGTATCTGAGTCAACATACATGCAAAGGTTATTAATAATAATTATCTTCTAATGTCTGACTTGCTTATATTCCTGATTTCATTTATAATAGGCATGTGTTATTTTGCACAAAGAAAAAGATTCAGAAGTAAAATACAAAACAAGCATATAAAGATTAAATGACTTATCATTAACATCAATGGTCTGAAATGAAAAGATGTTACATTTCATACCACCAGAAAAGTCATTTCCAATTCTGACATTTAATGCAAGAAAGAAATGCTAGATACTTCTCTAGGTTAGCAACAATTCATAATAGTTTGTTTCCTTGAAGATGTAATAAGGCCAAATGAATTAGAATACTTAAGAAATGAAGTAGTCTAGTTGAATGAATTTCAAAAAACAATTTCACCCCAAAATAAACCAGGTCAATTTCCCATAGGGATAAATGGAGTATGGGAAACAAAATTTAATCTTTCTTTGATGAATGAGAATCCAAGTGCTTCAAAGGTCAATGTAAGTTGTCTCTGAGCACAGACATAATACAGACAGAAGGTGGAGAGAATGTGTTCTGACTCCAGCACACGTCATGGAAATGCATTCCCTGAAAAACCCAGTTAAGCCCTTGTTTTCTAGTGATATGTTGTCTGTCTCTGAAATATAACACAGCTTACAGTCTGAGTAGCTCTTAGTTAAGTGTAGTTTTTTCTAAGTCAGTGGAGAACATTTTTATGTAGCATAATACATACTGAAACCAGCATTTCTTGTTCAAACAAGACATCAGAATTTGTGCTCATTGTCAAATATATATACCAGTCACCTAAGGAAGACTGAGAAAAACACGTGAGCAAAGACAGAAACCAAAAAAAGCAAAGGGTGACAGATTTCACTGAATTAAAAAGTGTAACTTCTCTGTGACCAAAATACCATAGACAAAATGAAAAAACAAGCCAGGCACGGTGGCATGTGCCTCAAATCCCAACTACATAAGAAGCTGAGGCAGGAGCAAGCTTGAGCTCAGGAGTCTGAGACCAGCCTGGACAACATAACAAGACTCTGGCTCAAAAAATTAATCAGCAGAAAAATAACAATGCAAGAAAAAAATAAAAGATTGTCAAGATTTAAATCTTCATTATAATTTTTTTTAAAGTATTCACTAAGAAAAAGATAAAACTCAGTAAAGATCATGAAGTAAGAATTCATAAAAGGAAGAAAACTATTATCTGGTAAAACATTTTATATGGATAGAACTTTAAAAAATACAGAATAGGTATTATTTTTATTAAAATAACAATGATTATGAATATAAGTATATGAGCAAACAAAAGAGGAAACAGACTCTCAAATATTGCTGGTAGGAATGTAAACCAGGATAACACATCCACAGGGAAATTCGACAGTGTATGTCAAAGCCTTAAAACTGCATAATCTTTGACAAAAAAAAAATTCTGTTCCTAGGACTTTATCCTCAGAAAATAATATACTAAGTCTAAAAAGCCAAACATAAAAGGTCACACATAGGAACCCACTTACATAAAATATCCAGAAGAGATGATTGCATACAGACAGAATGCAGATTAGTGTGGCCAGAAGCTGCACAGAGGGAAGAATATGCAAAAACTACCCAAGAGGTACAGAGTTTTACTTCAGAATGATGGAAATGTTTTGGGGTAGAAGTGATAGTTGCCAATATTATGAATATGTCATGGAATTGTTCACTTTTAAATGAACAATTTAAAATATTGTGAATAAGTGAATTTCACCTCAACAAATTATTTTTTAAATTTTAAAATTAAAAAATATCAAAGAAAACAGTAAACATCTAACCATCAAAGTCAAGCTTAAAATTTTATCGAAGTGTTTCAATCACTCGATACTCTAAGACCGTAGTCCCCAACCCAGGAGGTGAGTAGGGACAAGCTAGGAAAGGTTCATCTGCTCCCCAGTCCCCATGGCTCCTATGCTGCCTCCTGTCAGATCAAGGGTGGCATTAGCTTTTCACAGAGGCGTGAATCCTATCGTTCACACACGTGGGGGATCTCGCTTGAGTGCTCCTTAGGAGAATCTAATAACCCCCACCCCAGTCCCTGGAAAAATTGGCTTCCATAAAATCACTTCCTGGTGCCAAAAAGGTTGGGGACTATGGCTCTAAGAGACCATTTCCTCTGCCAGTAAAGTCTAAGTATGGTAATCTGTATCTTTCTCTTCTTTTATTATACAAATAATCATAGCTAACATTAACACAGTAATTATACTATGAATAGTTCTAAATAGTTCACGTATATTAAGTATGTTGAGTCCTCACAACAACTCTATGAGGTACAATTACTATTTATTATTATTATTATCATCTCCATTTTACAGATGAGAAAGACACACAGAAATAAAGTGATCCGCTCAAGATTACAAAGTTTGGAAGCAATAGAACTGGGATTTAATCCCAGCCAGATTGTATCCAACCCTCTCAACTGTTTTAACTGTTTTGCTCTACTTCCTTTCAGAGAATAGAAGATCTTTTAGAAAACTAAAAATAAAGGTAAATGTATGAAGACCACCCATAATCTTGCCACCTAGGGACAACTACATGAATTTGTTCATGTTTTCTCAATAGATATACACGCACACACACCCCTACACCAATAGACCATTACCTCCTTATTCATTCATTTCCAAAAAACTAGTGATAAAAATTAATTTTTTCTTCTGTGTAATTAAAATTAGACTATGTTTTTAAGCTGTTATAAATTAAGGCCAATTCTACATACAACATTTAAGAACTATGAGGCCTTTAGCAATAAATAACTAATTTTACTAGATTTAAAACAACTTCATTTCAAAAAAATCAAATTTGAGGCTCGGCGCCTGTGGCTCAACGAGCTAAGGCGCCAGCCACGTACACCTGAGCTGGCGGGTTCGAATCCAGCCCCCGGGCCCGCCAAACAACAATGACGGCTGCAACCAAAAAATGGCCGGGTGTTGTGGTGGGCGCCTGTAGTCCCAGCTACTTGGGAGGCAGAGGCAGGAGACTCGCTTGAGCCCAGGAATTGGAGGTTGCTGTGAGCTGCAATGCCACGGCACTCTA
>CAUYON010011325.1:0-26779 GCA_963573935.1 Arctocebus calabarensis
GTGTCGCCTGTGGCTCATCAAGTAAGGGCGCTGGCCCCATATACCAAAGGTGGCAGGTTCAAACCTGGCCTCGGCCGAACTGCAAAACAGAAAAATAGCCGGGCATTGTGGCGGATGCCTGTAGTCCCAGCTACTTGGGAGACTGAGGCAAGAGAATCGCCTAAGCCCAGGAGTTGGAGGTTGCTGTGAGCTGTGTGACACCACGGCACTCTACCGAGGGTGATAAAATAAGACTCTGTTTCTACAAAAAAAAAGAATTAGACCCACTCACAATAATATCATCAGGGAACTATAAATTTGCTATGTACCTGTTTTAGTATTAGACATAATAGCTGGGCTGATATACCACAGATGTAAAAGACAGTATACTCATGGTGAAAATAACACATACCAAAGCTTTTTTATGTTTAATGTTCCAATTTGTTCAAATACAAAAATCTCCCCCTTTTGTCTTTATTTTCTATAATTTTTTTTTAGACAGAAGTGTCTCTTTCCATCATTGCAGCTTCCAAGTAACTGCAGAATGGTGAGAACTACAGCATTTAATGAATATTCATATCAAAGAGATATTTATAACATTTTTCATGTCATTGCTCCTTTACCCTTCCCCAAAATATACTTTGGGAATTACAACAAATTCTTACAATCCTGAAGGAACTATCTTCAATCCTTATACTAGGCTTTTAAATACATGTTTAAACAACAGATCTTGAAAGGAAATTAAAAATAAGTATTTATAGGAGGAAATCACATCAACACATCTAAGATAAAATAATACAGGAAAGAGGACTGAGATTTTAAAATTAGTATAATCATGTCCTAGTAAGAAAACATAAGAATAATAGGTAACATGGTATTTACACAAAATGATAAACTCCCCCAGGATAAGGATGTTGGTCTTTTTGCTTACTATAGTCCTTGATTTTAGAATAACATTTAGTGCAGAGAAGCCCGAAATGTTTGTTGAATAAATGAATGACTGTGATACAGAAAATGGATTATAATTCTCCCAGTTATTCAATACTCAGGATTAATAATCTGGAATCTGGAAATGGTTCAAATTCCAGCACAACGTACAAACTTTGTACTATGAAGTAGAAAATACTAGGTCTTGATGTTCCAGTGTCCACAATCTGGAAAGCCAGATATAAATAGCTCTGATTACAATGGGATAGATGAAAAAGAGTTATATCTAAGTATTAAAGGACCGCAGACTGGTTTAAAAAGCTACAAAGGAATAACTTTTGAGAATTTATCTAAAAAGATGAATGACAGGACAAAATAGTACAGGCACCTAAAGCAAAGGAACAGAAGTGGCAAAGTTCACAGTGTTTTTGGAGAAAAGTAAACTGTAGATTTCAAACTTTTTAACCATAACCTGCAGTAAGAAATATACATACAAGCCAGATGCAGTGGCTCATGCCTATAATCGTACTCTGGGAGGCCACGGCAAGTGGATAGCCTGAGTTTAGGAGTTGCAGACCAGCCTGAACAAGAGCTACACCCTGTCTATAAAAATAGCTGAGCATTGTGGAGGGCACCTATAGCCCCAACTACTTGGGAGGCTGAGGCAAGAGGGTCACTTGACCTTAAGAGTTTGAGGTTGCTGTGAGCTATGACACCATGGCACTCAACTAAGGGTGAGGTTGACAAAGTAAGACTGTCTCAAAAAAAAAAAAAAAAAAAGAAAAGAAATATACATACATATACTTGACTGAAGTAAGCTTTATGAAACAATACCCACCTTTAATCATTTAATGTATTTAAGATTTTTTGATCCATTTAATATTGCTTAGTACTGATCAAGATTTACTCAATTCAATTGAAGGTCGTATGTTTGAAAAGCACTGGGTTTGAGCATTGGAGAGATGTGGCAAGCAGACCACTGAGATGGAAACTAAATGAATGCTCCACCAGCACGGCCCCAGCTCTTCTCCCATTAGGTGTTTTGCTGCCGAGCTGCAATGCTCAGGGCAAGACTGTGACTTAGTTCCTATTCCTACTTAATAGCAATTCAGTGTAGTAGAAAAGATCAGTAAAAATCTCCCTCTCTGTAACAAGCCAAAGTGCAGAAAGGCAAAGTGCTATGTGTATAAGCTTTTCCTCCTCTGCTCTGGGTATATCGGGGGCTTACCATTTTCTATCTAGAACAGTGGTTCTCAACCTTCCTAATGCCGCGATCCTTTAATACAGTTCCTCATGTTGTGGTGACCCCCAACCATATGGTTACCACACATGAGGAACTGTATAAAAGGGTCGTGGCATTAGGAAGGTTGAGAACCACTGATCTAGAAGGTTAAAAGCATTTAAAAATAAAACTATTCTCATTTCTGGGAGCATTCTATATTCAATCTATATCTGGATTGATCTCAGAGTTTACCAGAGTCACATTGTCACATTGGACTAAAAAGGCAAAACGCTCTCTGATTCTTCTTCTGTGCATCACAATTTGTGCATCCACAGTAGTTTCTATTCAAGACTATTTAGTGAGCACTTTTTGGGGGATTTTTTTGTTTGTTTTTTTGTTTTTTTTTGAGACAGAGTCTTAAGCTGTCACCCTGTGTAGAGTGCTGTGGCATCACAGATCACAGTTACCTCAAACTCTTGGGCTTAAGCAATTCTCTTGCCTCAGCCTCCAAGTAGCTGGGACTACAGGCACCCGCCACAACACCCAGCTATTTTGTTGTTGCTGTTGAGCAGTTTTTAGCCAGGCCAGGTTTGAATCCATCACCTCCAGTATGTGGGGCCGGCACCCTACTCCTTGAGCCATAGGCACTGCCCGAGCACTTTTTTTTTTTTTTTTTTTGAGACAAAGCCTCAAGCCATCACCCTGGATAGAGTGCCATTGCATCACAGCTCACAGCAACCTCCAATTCCTGGGCTCAAATGAGTCTCCTGCCTTCACCTCCCAAGTAGCTGGGACCACAGCCCAATGCCTGGCCATTTTTTGGTTGCAGCCGTCTTTGTTGCTTGGTGGGCCCGGGCTGGATTCAAACCCGCCAGCTCAGGTGTACGTGGCTGGCGCCCTAGCCTATTGAGCCGTAGGCGCGGAGCATTTTTTTTTTTTTTTTTTTTTTATAGAGCACTTTCTATGTGCCAGGTTCTATTCTAGTGCTATCGACTATAATAATGGGGAAAGAAAAATCCAAGTCTCCTACAGTTTATATTGCACAGAAAACAATAATTAAATACATACAGATAATAATAAAACCTAGGAAGGAAGATAGTGTCTTGGGTTAAAAAATATTATCTACAGTAGCCAGAGAAGGCCTTTCTCAAGAGGTACGATCTAAGTTGAGACAGAAGGAATAGAAGAAGCCACTAAAGTGAAGTGTTGAGAAGAGCATAAGTGAAGACATGACATGGGACAGAAATGTAATACTGGAAGTTCAGTATTTATTTATTTATCCTCCCACCTTAGTCCCCCAAGTCACTGGGATTGCAGGCATGAGCCATGGCACTCTGCTGAAGGCCAGTACACCCTGACCCCAATGAGGAGTTCAAAAGAATGGTATGAGATTAGATGGGAAGTTATCGGAAGTTACTGCATTGTTAAGTAACTGGACTAGGAAGTTACAAGAGAAAGATATGATCCAATTGGGGTCTTTAAAGGCTTGTTCTTTCAACTATGTGGAGAATAGATTAGACACAGGTGTGATTAGAAGCTGGAGAGCCCTTAGGAGACTAATTTCCAGGCAAGTAAAGATGAAAGATTAAACTAGGGTTTTGACAAAGAAAATCGAGAAAAGCAGATAAATTCAAGATCTATTTTGAGGGTAAAACCAGCAAAACTTATATTCAGAATTTCCTTAAAGGAAACAAAAAGAAAGCAAATCAGAAATGGGTTGAGTGAATGTATTTCAAATGAAGAGATGACATTTTGAGGAATAAAAAAATGGGAGAAATATATACTAAGTGACACCCTAAAAGTAAGGTATGAAAGTGGTCACATTTGTAACTTTAATCCCATGCTGTATTATGGGCCTCAATTTTCTTAAAACATGGTATTAAGCCAAAGCACAGAGACAGAACTGTGGTTGAACCTAGGCCAGTGAAAAAATATAATGTACACAATGAAAACAGTGAAGCACGATTTAACGAAGATTATTTTAGAGAGAAACAGTAGTTCTCGCCCTGGCTGCACATTACAATTCCCTGGTGACCTTTTAAAAACTAGATGCCCAATTTTCATGGTAGTAATTCTGATTTAATTGGCCTGAGATAGACCCAGGCATAGGTATTTTTTAAAAGCTCCTTAGAGGATAATGAGCAGCCAGGATTGAGAGTCTTGAGTTAGAAGTAGAGTAGAGCTGAGGATACCACATCAATAAACCTATTCCACTAATAAAAGATTAATAGAATGGGGTGAAGGAACTTTCCTCCCAGATAAGAATGGGAGAAAATGGATGCAGTTCAAGACCACAAAAAATTAACAATTTTCTTCTGTGTCATCTTTTTTTCTAAACTGGGAAAAAATGGCATTCTCATCTTACTTGTTAAGAATATAGACACTCATATGGATATCTCACATATTTTAAAATACACTTTCTTTCCATTATCAACAAAAAGGGAAGAGATTAACAGCTCATGGTTGGCTGTAATAAAAATAGAAGAGAGTATCAGTCTTGCCCAAACAAGGAGACAAAAGAAAAAATAAGTTGCAGTGGAAAAGTGATCAAAGGGATTAAGGACTCTGTTAATTTGCAGATAAAAAAATATAGTTGGTTACCATAATACCCCTAGCAATGAGTTTGTATCACACCACTACTGCTTTTTAGCAGCTCTTTAACCTTCTAGGATTTAAATCATGAAAGAGCCACAGAATTATTCTGATAATTCTGAATATAAGGAACTAGAAACACTAACTATTGCCCTGAAATAGAAATGAGAAACACTGAAAACATACCAGTAATTCTTCCCCGACTGCAATGAAGAGTCTTTGTTGCTGATACGTGAATGAGCAGGTGATGCCAGGGAACTTCAATTACTTGCCCTAAATCATTTAACTAAATTGTGTTCACATAATCCAGAATGGCTCCCACCTGTAGTCCCAAACATTGTGAGGCCTAGATGGGATGATTGCTTCAGCCCAGGAGTTTGAGGCTGCAGTCGGCTGTAACTGCACCACTACACTCGAACCTGGACAACATAGCTAGACCCTGTCTAAAAAAAACAAAAAAAAAATGGTCACATTGGAATAAGAATCAAGGTTTCACATTATTCCTTTGTTCCTTGTACTCTAATATATCTATTTCTAAACACAGATAATAAAAATGTGCAGTGCAATTTCTAAATCGCCAAGTCTGGGGAGCTTTTACGGTTGCATCGTCCACGGAAGGCCTCCATGATAACACAGAGGCTTAAAACCGGTGAATTCAGCAGAGTAGACCAAAGTGGATTTTTAGTTTTAAGTAGGCGTGTCTGCTGCAGAAAAGGAGGGAAAGCAAAGGAAATCTGAGGAGCTTGGGTAAAAATGAGAGAATCACAGAACACGTGAGTGGTGAAAGGGACATGGGATGGCAACACACCACAGGCGCAGGACGCGGATGGGATGGGCCCCGCCGACCTCGGGCTGCCGCTGCCGGGCGACCCCGCAGGAAGTGCGGCGCCGACGTGCGCACTACAAGTCCCAGAAGCCTCTGCTTCCCGGAGCCCGGGCCGTGCCGCGCAAAGCCCGCCGGGAGCCGGCCGCAGCCGCCAAGATGTCGCAGCCCAAGAAAAGAAAGGTTGAGTCGGGGGGCGGCGGCGAAGCAGGGGAGGGAAGTGAGGAGGAAGATGGCGGGGAGCAGGAGGAGGCCCTGCAGCGACCCCGGAGGACTAAACGGGAGCGGGACCAGTTGTACTATGAGTGCTACTCGGACGTTTCGGTCCACGAGGAGATGATCGCGGACCGCGTCCGCACCGATGCCTACCGCTTAGGCATCCTGCGGAACTGGGCAGCTCTGCGGGGCAAGACCGTGCTGGACGTGGGCGCGGGCACCGGCATTCTAAGCATCTTCTGTGCCCAGGCCGGGGCCCGGCGCGTGTACGCGGTGGAAGCCAGCGCCATCTGGCAACAGGCCCGGGAGGTGGTGCGGCTCAACGGGCTGGAAGACCGGGTGCACATCCTGCCGGGGCCGGTGGAGACGGTGGAGTTGCCGGAGCAGGTGGACGCCATCGTGAGCGAGTGGATGGGTTATGGACTGCTGCACGAGTCCATGCTGAGCTCGGTGCTGCACGCGCGGACCAAGTGGCTGAAAGAGGGCGGACTTCTCCTGCCAGCTTCCGCTGAGCTCTTCGTAGCCCCCATCAGCGACCAGATGCTGGAGTGGCGCCTCGGCTTCTGGAGCCAGGTGAAGCAGCACTACGGTGTGGACATGAGCTGTCTCGAGAGCTTCGCTACGCGCTGCCTCATGGGCCACTCGGAGATCGTGGTGCAGGGCCTGTCCGGCGAGGATGTGCTGGCCCGACCGCAGCGTTTTGCTCAGCTTGATCTGGCCCGCGTGGGCTTGGAGCAGGAGCTGGTGGCCGGGGTGGGCGGGCGCTTCCGTTGCAGCTGCTACGGTTCGGCGCCCATGCACGGCTTTGCCGTCTGGTTCCAGGTAACCTTTCCTGGTGGAGAGTCGGAGAAACCCCTGGTGCTGTCCACTTCGCCTTTTCACCCCGCCACCCACTGGAAGCAGGCGCTCCTTTATTTGAACGAGCCGGTGCAAGTGGAGCAAGACACGGACATTTCAGGAGAGATCACGCTGCTGCCCTCCCGGGACAACCCGCGTCGCCTGCGGGTGCTGCTGCGCTACAAAGTGGGGGACCAGGAGGAAAAGACCAAAGACTTTGCCATGGAGGACTGAGTGTTACCTTTTCTCCCTGCTACCTCCCCAGATGGCCTGACCTGCGTGGGAAAGGGTAGGGAGGTCGGACGAGAAAGGGAGATTCCCATGATATAAGTAGGGGACAGTATCTGTCTCCCTTTGCCCTCATGGCTGGGGAGGGAAGAGTGATTTCACTGTCAGACTGAGGAGATTCTTCTGGCAGTGTTTATTTAAAAAGTTGCCCTCTCGACGACGGATACAGTGTGCTTATTAATGGGCTTTTAAGCCTCAGAAGGATGTAGTACCAAGCACTTGTATTTCCAGTTATTTTGTTTTGTGGTAAAAATAAACACGAATGAAAATACCAGTTTATGAAAGGTCCATGCACATTCCTGACAACTCACATCTTTTCTAAAGCTGAAGCTGGGAAAAAGGGTGAAACGTTCATTTAGACTCAATAAATTTCCAGTATGACTTATCTCTCTCCACAGCCATACTTTCTCAGTCTTTGAATCCCCTCTGACCCTAGGTGCCTCCAGGCTGTGGTACTTCTTCCTTATTGTTTTCTAAATAAATTTCTCTAGTTAATGAAGGGGAGGAGATGAGGAAGCAGTTTAAATAGCCATGTTCTAAATACTTTTGCTTCTTTCATAGGGTGCAGAAGTTGATGAACACGTTAATCCATTAAATAAAATGGACTTCATGTCATTGTACAACATTAAGAAATAAAGATGGTACATTTTTGGAGAAAAAGGCCTGAAAGCAAAGTAGTATGATTTTTTAAATTCTTGTCTTAACTATTAAGACAACCAAGAAAATGTTCCATCTATATGCCATAGTAAGTTCTGTGTAATTCCTATGAGATAGTCTGGAAGAAGAAGTTTTTGAACCTCACCCAAGGGTTTATTCATCACCATGGGTAAATTATTTAAGCTTAGTAAATTAAGGAAAATATTTTCCCAGCTAGAAAAGTGTACTCATTTAAACTCACATTTATAGGGATCATGTGACTTGGCCTACTTATGAGTAGTGAAAGTTCCTTTTTTTAGGGGTTTGTGGGGTTTTTTTTTGCTTTTTAGCTCAGCCAAATGTGAAAGTTGTGAATTTGGGAAATCACTTGTAATGAAGTGTGAGTCATGTTATCAAATTTATTTCACTGATGTTTCCCTCATTCCTATAGCAAATAAAACATTGGCATTCTCATTTTTTATAGATGAATGCTTATGTATTATCTATGAGTTAATAATGTTTTTGACTTTTTAATATTGTTAGTTCTTAAGAAAAGGGTTACGGCCCCTTCTGAACATAACTTTAAGACAATTCAAACTGCCTAATGTATGTTTTTTGCATATTAGTAGCTCTTGTAGAAAAGAGGTGTGAAAAAACAGGCTTTGGCATTTCTGTAGCTGAGTGTTTTGCCCTTTTCATTGCATATTAAAGTATTTATAACTAATTTGATCAAATTTGGTGTTAACAAACGAGATATTTCCTTATGAAGGGAAACATACATGAAAAAAATCAGGTTTGCCAGATAATTGAACAATAAGCAGTACAATTATAATTATTACCATTTTTTGTTGGGAATAGTTATTATATAAATGACTTGGTTTAAACTAGAGGCAACCAAAAATAGCTCCTTTATTTAGATTTTTAGTGCGATTTCAAGTAGATTTCTGTGATTTTGTTTGTTTTTTTAAAAACGTTCTTCCATAAGAATCCCTTTACTATATGGATGTATGAAACAATCCTTCCAGATTCTATTTTTTATATACAGTAGAATTCCCCACTGTTGACCACCTTCCCATATTGTCCACCTTCATAAGTTGACTTAATTTTCATAAACTGGACACGCAGCACATGTACTCAATGGAAGTTTCCTATGTTGACCTCTTACAGTGCCTTAGCTGGTCAACTTACAGGGGTTCTACCATATTAAAGAGTAGAGTTCTCATTACAATATAAGTGCATGAAGATAACTTCAGTTAATACTTGGGAAACTATAGACAGAAACGGTAGATAGTTCATAATTAAGCAAAGTAAGCTTTAAAATTTGTGTTACTCTTTCTCAAAAAAAAAAAAAAAAGATTTGTCAAAAGAAAACAATACAGCTATTGAGCCACTTAGTTAAGAGCTAGTGTAGCATAATGTTTAAGGGCTTAGACTCTGGAACCAGAAGACCCATATAGGAATCCAGGCTGTACCACCTTTGCCACTGTAACCTTGTGCAAAATACTTAACCTCTTTTTTGTTTTTTCAAAACTCTCAAATATAAAATGGAGATAACCATAGTACCTACTTCATAGAAATGTGAGATACAAAATAATATGTGTGACTACATAGTGTCTGATAAACAGGGTGCATAAAGGTCATGTGCAATTTAAAACAATGTGCAATTTAAAATTGCACATGAGGTTCGGCGCCTGTGGCTCAACGGGCTAAGGCGCCAGCCAGGTACACCTGAGCTGGTGGGTTCGAATCCAGCCCGGGCCCGCCAAACAACAATGACGGCTGCAACCAAAAAATAGCCGGTGTTGTGGCGGGCGCCTGTAGCCCCAGCTACTTGGGAGGTGGAGAACAGGAGACTCGCTGGAGCCCAGGAATTGGAGGTTGCTATGAGCTGTGATGCCACAGCACTTTATCCAGGGTGACAGCTTGAGGCTCTGTCTCAAAAAATAAATAAATAAATAAATAAATAAATAAATGAATAAATAAAAATAAAATTGCACATGAACTTTAGAACCACCCTGTGGATAACTCCTCAGTTTTGTAATTATAGAAAAACCATGAAAACCTGGAGCATCTAGATGTATATAAAATGTGCTATAGAATGAATATTCAACATTTTGGTATTTTTACAGGTATTGTTCAACAGTATCAGGAGCAATGTGCTTGGGGACCAATTTATGACCCTGGACACCAGATGATCCAAAGGAAACCCAAGGCCTTCGGAGTGAGGACACTTCCAGAAGGAGGAACGTGTAAGATGTATCAGCATCTTAGCACTCTAGTGTGTCAATATGGACCGCTACGAATTGCTTGAGGCTATTAGGGCCACAGGAAGCAACTACTGGACTCAAAAAGAGAGCTGCTTGCTTCCCTTAAACAGCTTACATTTATTTAGCACTGTGACGTTTTCCAAATATTTTCATTAATTCAGTGGACCAATGGATATTTGGTGGAATATACAGTGTAAAAATCATTGTGATAAGCATTCAGGATACAAACCAATAAAACACAGTGTCTACCTTCAAATATATATATTCATAAAATAAACTAGTAAATAAACAATAACGAGCTAAAGGCCTGACTGAATGGTCTTATTGTGAGAAAGGGCAAGTAATTAACTTCATTTTACATCCCAGGAACAAGAGTTGTAGAGACATTAAAGGACTTGCTAAAAGTTATAGAGCTAATTCTTGGCAATTGAATCTTTTCTTTTTTCCCTTGGTAGAGTGCTGTGGCATCACAGCTCACAGCAACATCTAGCTCTTGGGCTTAGGTGATTCTCTTGCCTCAGCCTCCTGAGTAGCTGGGACTACAGGCGCCCACCACAACGCCTGGCTATTTTTTTGTTGTAGTTTGGCAGGGTTTGAACCCACCACCCTCAGTATATGGGGCCGGTGCCCTACTCACTGAGCCACAGACATCTCGCAGTTGAATCTTGAACACAAGTCTTTTAGTTCCTAACCCCAAATAAAAATTCAAAAAATATTTGTTTTTATTTTTCTGAGATGAGGTCTCTGTCTCCTGAGCTATAACAGTGATATCAGCATAGGTCAACCTTAAACTCTTGGGCTCCAGCAGTCCTGCCTCAGCCTTCTAAGTACCTATGACTTATAGCTGCATGCCACCATGCCCGGCTAATTTTTATCTTTTTTGTAGATGTAAGATTCTCACTGTTGCTCAAGCTGGTCTCAAACTCCTGGCCTAAAGCAATCTTCCACCTCACCCTCCCAAAGTGCTAAGATTATAGGTGTAAGTCCAGCCAAATCCTGCATTTTTTAATTAAAAACAGAAAAGTCCTTACTTTATAAAGGGATGACAACACCGTTTGTAGTTTGATGAATGAAGGATAGGATATGGAAAAGTCCTCAGCCTAAAGAAATTTAATTGGAGATCTATATCCTAGGCCTCAAAATACCACTTTAGGTATACAGATTTTCAAGATTGGCAAATACTAGGCACTCATTGAAACACCCCTTGTACCCATTTCCCTGACAGAGTTAGTTAGATGTAGACTCCTTCTGAGCCCCCCCCCCCCCAATGAATCCTCTACAAAGTAGCAAAGGTAAATGTTGTTCTTGGTGCTAGAGAGCAGAGAGGCATCTGATGAGCTAAAACTGGACAAAAGGAGTTCAAAAAAGGTGAGTGTGAAGGACACCTTCAGCAAATAAGACCACCTCAGGTTTTCCTTATGGCCAACCATGTTAGTGTCAAACCACTTCTCATTACCCAGTGTTGAGTAAGGAAAGATGAATCTTAGGAAGCGTTAGAGACCATTAAGCCCCTTCCTCCCAAACGCGCATTTTTATACGTTTACTCAATGATTTAATATATACCAACTGTAAACCACTTAAGTTCTATGATAAGCAAATTCTACCTTCAAGGAACTATAGAGTAGGAGTAATAAAACTACCTATGTTAGTAATCTGCATACATTCTTTAGCCTAGAAAGACTTCATTCCAACCAAATCTTAACTCTAGTGAAGCAGAGTAGAGAAGCTAACCCTCTATCCTTAATAACTTCTTCCAAGTGTAAAAATATTACGGATCAGCACATAGATGATAAATTCCTCAGAAAAATGTTCTCTGATATTACTTCCAAAAATAAGTCCATGTCCTCTAAATCACTGTTTTGTTTCATCTAATGGACACAATATATTGGATAGATGACCCTTTTCACATTGGCTACCAGAGAGCTGAGCCAAATCTATGCTACACTGTGCTTTTTTTAGCTTTACATCTGGTTCCACTTCCATACTCCAGTTTTTTCCTTGATTTATTAATATATTTCTCTCATTTATAATAAGGATTACATGTTTTGTTGGAATTTATGCAACCTTGTTTTCTTATAATTTTTTTTTTTTTTTTTGGCATGAAAATATTTTCCTACTTTCTGGAATATGTGCAGACGCTTCGAGGGTAAGGAGGTTAGAGAAAGGACAAGAGGGCTCTAAAATATGTCCTCTTTATTTTCTACAAAAGTTGCTGTCCCAAATTGTTTACCTAGATGGATAGTTTTGTTTGATCCCATCCTTTTAGTCAATTTTTCAACAATTTACACCTTATAGAATCAAGATTTCTAATGATGTGAAAACAAAGACGTACAGACAATTAAGGAAAACTTGAATGTTCCGTAGCTCTTTCTAAGCCTAGAACAGGCCCTGATTAAATCTTACATACAACAAACAATAAAGGAAAGTTGTAGACTTTTAAATCTTTTCCAAAAATGTGTGAAAACAGTTAAGTGATGATAAGGAGGAAATGATATAATGAGACATTACTCAAAATACCATACTCACTAGACAGGCATTGTGGCGGGTGCGTGTAGTCCCAGCTACTTAGGAGGCTGAGGCAAGAGAATTGCTTAAGCCCAAGAGTTTGAGGTTGCTGTGAGCTGTGATGCTACAGCACTCTACCCAGGGTGACAGAGTGAGACTCTGTGTCAAAAAAAAAAAAAAAAAAGGCGTGGCACCCCCCGCTCAATGGTTACGGTGCCAACCACATGCACCGAGGGTGGCAGGTTCGAATCTGGCCCAGGCCAACTAAAAAATAATGACAACTGCCACAAAAAAATAGCTGAGTGTTGTGGGCACCTGTGGTCCCAGCTCCTTGGGAGACTGAGGCAAGAGAATCACTTAAGCCCAAGGGTTTGAGCTTGCTGTGAGCTGTGATGCTACAGCACTCTACTAAGGGCAGCATAGTGAGACTCTGTCTCAAAAAATAATAATAAAAATACCCCACTTTTAGGAAAGGACATTTGGAACAAAGAATCTTGGGCCTCATTAAACACTAAGAGAATTTTAGTAAAAATGAAGACATGAACATTAACATTGGAATTGTGCTCCTTTGGGACCTTTGATATTTAAATGCATCATTATTGATGATAATGAAGATTAGTGAAGTTTCCAGTTGGTTAGGTTAAACACTTACCACTTACAACCAATACTTAATATAGGGAGCCAAGAGAAAGAAAAAAAATTTCCTCCTTTTCTCTTTTCCAGGTTGCTCCCTGCACCAAAAGGACAAAAAAAAGAAAGTGGGATGAAGGGATAAGTTCTTCCCATGTTTCTTAAAGTGCTTTTATAGGCATTCCTACCATCATGTGATAACACGCTGGTGAAAAACCCTCACCTTATGCAAAATTATGCTGCAAAAATAACTCCTTGAAAGGAAAATAGGTTGGGTAAACCATTACAACTTATGTAACTTTTTAACCAAGAGTACTCATAAAACAATACTAATTTTAATAAAAATAATAATGGTTAAAAAAATAAATTCCTAAGTAATAAGCACTCCAGTAAACATACAGTAAAGATAGCTTGATGGATGGAAATAAGGATTACTAAAGATGGGGAGAAGACTTACATTTCCAATATAGAATGTGGCCAGACAGCACCCAAGAGGAATGGGGGTGCAGTGCATTCTTCTTAGGATTGCTGCGTTCGACTCTGTTGATGTATTTTGTGTTCATTGGCTCTTACCTAATGGGGCTAAAAAATTAGTGGAAATAGTCATAAATGAATCAACCAACTTCCATCACTCTTCTACCTACCAATTGAGTTAATTCATTTTATAAGAAAATATATTGTAGCAGAACATTCTGCCATTTTTTCAGTTTCCAGAAATTAAAGTAATACAAAATTCCATTGAGTTGAATGATCTTTCCTTTCCAATGCAAATTTGAAGGGAAGGGAAGGTTACAAGTGGCTAGAACCAGAACGAATTTTATTATTTTGGTCACCAGGAAAGCCAATAGGAAGAGGGAATACAAATTCTGACCTGTGTAGAGTGGAAGGAAGATAAGTGAGTTTAGCTACCAAAGTTCAGGAGGAACTTGAATAGTGGAATGGGTGGGGACAATAGCTATTTTTCCATGGTTTGGGGACAGCATAAAAACATCGTGGGGCCACGGAAGCCTGAAGTTAGTGAGAAAAGCACATAAATGAAGATGAGGGTCCTCAAGCACACATATTCTGCCTAGATCACAACTTTTTTTTTTTTTTTTGCAGTTTTTGGCCAGGGCTGGGTTTGAACCTGCCACCTGTAGCATATGGGGCTGGCGCCCTACTTCTTTGAGCCACAGGTGCCACACGATCACTTTCTTTCATGTAAATTTTTTGTTAAATCTTAATCTTAAAATAACTGAGTGTTTTGATTGATTATAAACTTATTTTGATGTTTGATATTGTCCTAATCTCTCTTTTCAGGTTAATTTCAAATCTGTTCA
The DNA here is from genome assembly GCA_963573935.1 of Arctocebus calabarensis. Classification (NCBI taxonomy): domain Eukaryota; kingdom Metazoa; phylum Chordata; class Mammalia; order Primates; family Lorisidae; genus Arctocebus; species Arctocebus calabarensis. The sequence goes on from CAUYON010011325.1 coordinate 14,242, forward strand.
AGGACTTTGGTATGTAAAGTCCTCTTATATTTGTGAACAAAACCTTCGAACCCCCATTATTTGAAGGAATGTGCAGCTTGGTGATGGATGGTATGGAGTGATATGACTATTAGGCCTTTTTAAAAAATGCTTGTAGTGGCCGGGTGCGGGAGCTCATGCCTGTATCCTAGCACTATGGGAGGCCAAGGTGGGTGGATTGCTTGAGCTCAGGAGTTTGAGACCAGCCTGAGCAAAAGTGAGACCTCTTCTCTACTAAAAATGGAAAAAAACCTGAGTTAAGAGGATCACTTGAGCCCAAGTTCGAGGTTGCTGTGAACTATGACACCATAGTACTCAACCCAGAGCAATAGCTTGAGACTCTGTCTCAAAAAAAAAAAGTAAGTGCACATAGCTCTGCTCTTGGCAAAATTATTCTAATTATTATATAATTATAAAATTAAGAGAACAAAATGTACAGTTTTAACTTTTACTTACATCCAGTAGTGGAGAAAGGATTAAGATCAATGAATAGTTTAAATTTTTATTTCCTACATTCATTGGAATCAGACTTTATACCAGGAATTTTTATTAAAATTGCAAACTGCTTATTTTAATGTGAACGTCTCCCTCTACCATCACTTATCATCTGGTGAAATTATAAAAATGGAAAACATTTAAATGCATAAGAATGTACAGTAAAAGAATTAAAAAGAAAGGATTTAGAAAATCCACAGATTAAATACTCAGTCCCTAAATAATTGAGAATTTACTCTGGACAGAATAATTAGAGGAAAACAAGGAAAGAATGACACTAATTACAACAAAAGGATTTTAATGCAAAATGGAATTAGAAATCACCAGGAAGTGTGCTGTTTGCAGTAAATAGAGTTAAATATTAGCTAGCTTTGCTTGAAACCCCAACCAAGGAAATTTCATAGCGCCCAGACATTATAACGAGATAGGTTCATGTGTAAATTAATTCCATGGCATTGCGTTAAAGAAAAATATTATGGTAATGCTTCAGAAGGATAAATCCTCATATAGCCGGGAAATAGAATTTTTATGTTACTTTAACGTAAACAAAATTCTGAAAAGTAAAATGAGGTCGATAAAGGACGTGGTCATTGCACCATCCTCATAAATAGTACCGTTATTTAAGGCAGTAAAATGATGTATTCATTGCTAATATATGTTATATGGCTGTTAATCGAATATAATTTTTCATTTTTTATCCACTATATCTAATTTATTTCATACCACGTGATAGTGCATTCATGGGGATATATTGTGGAAACAGCCTATGCTGAAACTTTACACCAAATGATATTCTAATGCACCTGCTCCTACTCAGCATGCAGAATGTTTTTATATAATAATGGTATACTAATCAAACCGTGCAAAGTTCCATTAAAGTCAATGATGTTTTAACTTTGTTTACTTCGCATGAGTTATACATAATAAAATAATGTTCTCTAAAGAGGGGCTTTCAGCCTAAGGAAGACTCCAAATCTATTATAAATTTTCATTTAAAGGAAATGCCTCTTTTTGTCAGACATTCGACAGCCTGTATAGATAAGCAGTCATGAAGCTTATATAAAGCATCCTTGTTAATTTTTTTCTTTTTTTCTATCTTTGTAAATTTTTAATCATAATTGGGTGCCTCATATGTTAGATGTATGTTGCATACATTACTTACTCCTCAAAATAGCTCTGTGAAATAGTTCTGTTGTAAATCCTATATTATAGATGAGAAAACAGGCATGAAGGATTCTGGTGCATCGCCCAAGCCCCTGGGTAAGTAAGTGAAGACCATGGGACTCACCCTCAAAATCTGAACTTTCATACCGTCTATTATATTCATGATGCCTGACCTCTCAAGAATTAAAGTGACATCTGTTGGCTGGTCGTTGTTGAATAGGAAACATCTAAAAGTGTTTATCAAAAAGTGTTCCAGAAAATTGCAGAATGGTAGCCAGCAAGTGGGACTAGGGAAGGAGGCCAGGCTAGACTGCATATTAAGCAAAGTCCTAAGAAATAGTCACAGGGAGATACTCTGGGGAGATCATGGATCACACTTCCCAATGCTTCTGTTAAGGAGCAAGGGACCTGGAATATTCCTACCTTCTCACCCCTGGGTCATTGGTTAATGACAGCCCCAGGGAAGACATAAAGTCCCAGGTGTTTCCTGGCTCTCAATGTGAAAGGGCAGTCCCCCAAGGAAGGGCTGGCAGTATACTGAGGGGTGAAATAAAACATTGGAGAACAGATTTGGGAGTAGGGAGTACAGGATACAAAGGAATGTGGAATGTAACTATAGTGCTAACATGAGATGGCTCTAGTCATAAATATCCTTTGTAAAGTTCCCTTACATTCTAAGATAGTTTCAGACATATTTGCTTTGTTTATGTCCCTCTTTCATTAAGTTTCTTCCCTCCCCTTCCCTTTTGAAGCAATCTTAGGTAACTCAGGCTGGAATGCAGTGGCATCATCATAGCTCACTGCAACCTCAAACTCCTGGGCTCAAGCGATCCTCCTGCCTCAGCCTCCTGAGTAACAGGAACCACAAGCATATGCCACCACACTCAGCTAATACTCTATTTTTGTAGAGTGAGTATTTCATGTTGCTCAGGTTGGTCTCAAGCCCCTGGCCTGAAGCAGTCCTCCCGCCTCAGCTGAGCCACCACAACAGGCTCATTAGATTTTTGTTAAAGTTGCAATAATAAATTGCAAATGAAAAAAAAAATTGAAAGGTAAAATTCAATAATCCCCTACTCTCCCTGGTTCAGTATATCTTTCTACTACAAATATATAAATATTTGTATTTTTTTTACAAATATGTAAATATATTGTTCATGTTACTCTGCAAATTGCTTTTTCAGATTGATATACAAGTATACAGGAAGTCAACACATATAAGTTACTACTAATAATGTGAAAATTTATGTAATGTATAATTTGCTGTCTCATGTACTGGTATTTTCATATCTTTAGGCTAAATTTCCCTAAGTATCTGATTTTCTTGAATTTTAGCAAATTGTGGCAGATTGCTTTCTGAAGACTCATATAATTCTCATTACCACAAATGAAATATGACAGAGTCTCTTTCCTGATACCCTTATTCACCTGGATTTTATTAATCTTAATTTTGTTAATCTTCCAGGTTTAAAATATTAGCTTAATGTTTTAACTTTCATTACTTTAATTCCTGGTGGATTGAACCTCTGTCCTTATATTCATTGACCTTTGCCAATTACATTTCCTTTTCTCTGACTATATAGCTTGCTTTACTCTTATTTTTAATTGGATTTTACGACTAATAGGAAGCTCTTTTTTAGGAGTAGTCTATTATATTTACTATAATACCTCATTTAATTTTTTTTTTTTGCTTCATTAATTTTTGGTCATGCAGAACTTTTCTATTTTTATTACTCCAAATGTATTAATCGTGTTTGTTACTGCTTCCAGTTTTTTGTTTTTTTGCTTTTTTTGGTAATTAAAAATCATTCTCCTAATCCAATGTTAGGGTACTCCCAAATTATCTCCCATTTTCATTATTTAATTTTTCAATTCGAATATTTAATCCCTATGAAATTTGTGGGATTTTCCCAACAGTTAGAAGTAAAGATTATTTTGTTTTCAGTGTAACACCACAAAATCCATTTAATTAATGCTACTAGGTTTCACTTTTAGCATAACTTGGATCAATGATTTTCACAAAATATCTCACCATTTCAGAAATATAAAAAAGTTTAATAATAGGTAAGATGGAGAAAAGGAGGAAGTCAAATTTAAGAAAATACATGGCAAACATCAATAGATAAGTTTTCAAGGGGAGGAAATAAAAAAAACCTTCAGAAAAGAGAGTTCAAGAGACATGGATAATAAATGTTGGAGAGGATCAAAACAATAGTGGCGGACTACAGCATAAATAAGAAATGTTCTCACTAAAGGTTTGGAGTTTGTAAACTCTACAAATATTTATAAGGTAAATATAGGACATGAGACAAAATGCCTTAGAAATAGGAACCTAACAAACTAGCAATATGAACAAAATTTAACATCACTAATACTTGTGGCTCAAAAAAGGATTGTTTCTATAAGTTCTTTCCCTATCTGTGCCAACGCTGATGCAATCTTTGTAATACATAATATTTATTTCTAAGATAGTCTGACTTTTGGTCTTTTCTTAAAGGATTAATTTTTTTAAGAAATATTTTTATTTCTTATTCTTTATTATTAATGAATATTTTAAAATTTACAGATACTACTCTTTTTTTTTTTTTCTTTTTGCAGATTCTGGCCGGGGCAGGTTTTGAACCAGCCACGTCCAGTATATGGGGCTGGCACCCTGCTCCCTTGAGCCACAGGCGCCGCCCACAGATACTGCTCTTAAGCTCCAAATTAGCCTACAAATTTTTTAATTTGGAAGATAATCCTATTTAAAAAAATGCCTGTATTGGATAATTGACCAAAAAACATGTGATATTAACCACCAGAAGCAAAAATTATTCTTTATTATTGTTAATAAATATTCATTTTAAGATTTACAAATACTGCTCTTAATCTCCAGATAAGTTTAAAAATTTAAAAAAATTTGAAGATAGCCCTGAAAAAAATAAATATACCTACATTGGATAATTGACCAACTAATATACAATATTAACCACCAGAAACAATTTTTTTTAATATTGATGAATCTACATTTTACATGGGCTGAGAAAATACATCCTGGGATTTTTATTTCTGGACATACAGATGTTTCCTTCAATTAGATTGTAACCAAGACCAAAATTCACCAAACAGAAGGGGACAGGTACTTTATATACACTGAATCATTTGGATTATGATTCCAATGGCATTTAAAAATACACAGTATCATGGCCAGGCCTAGAGGCTCACACCCATAATCCTAGCACTCTGGGAGGCCAAGGCAGAGTGAATTTAGTTAGGAATTCCAGACCAGCCTGAGCAAGAGCAAGACCTTATCTTGCTTAGTTAGGAATTCCAGACCAGCCTGAGCAAAAACAAGACCTTATCTCTACTGAAAATAGAAAAAATTAGCCGGAATTTGTGGTGGGTACCTATCGTCACAGCTACTCAGGATGCTGAGGTGAGGGATCACTTGAGCCCAAAAGTTTGAGGTTGCTGTGAGCAATGAAGCCACAACACACTCTACCCAGGGTGACAGAGTGAGACTCTATCTTGGGGGGTGGGGGGGATATATATATATATATATAGTATCAGTTTTTTTATATGATATTGGAATATTTTTGTCTCTACAATGAGGTATCTATGAGAAAATCCTCCAATTTAAAAATTTCTTCCTAGAATTAAATTTGGTCATCAAGGAACCTACTCAGTGGAGTCCACTTTGCATTCATCTAATTTGCCCTATTAGTCAAATAAATACATGAGTGCCAATGCACATGCACACTCAAAAGGCACTTTTTAGAAATGCTTGAAACAGACAATCTACTGGACAAATATGACTCAATTCCTGACAAATACATGTATCGCCCCAGTAAATATCATGCAATTCCCTACTTCCTTTGCTTTGCTCATGCCTGTTCAGAAAGTCCATCTGCTTCCCTTCCCTGCCCATGTGTGACCTTTGAGGCCCTTCTTGAAGGCCTCCTCCCACATTTCCTCACTTGTCTGTTGAAAGGAATCCCTTCACAGTCTCGACTTACGCTTTCTCTGCTCAACTCTTTTGGGCCTTGCATGTGTCTGCTTTGGTTTAGTTTTATCATCCTTTAAGGGCAGGGCACATTTCCTACTCATCTTTGCATCCCTTATTTTGCCTAGTAGTTAGTACTTGATTTCTTTTTTTTATTACATACCATTTTCTGTGTTTCTTCAGAATCCTCCTGAGGGAGACTCTTTCTAATACTGTGAGGCAGATTTCCTGGCTCAACCAATTTTACACAAGGTCTTAGGTGAACTTAACTTAGTTGAACATTTATTAATAAATTCCGTTGTTAAAAGGAAATCAAAATATTATATCCCAAGATGAAGATGGTAGGTCTATTTTTAATTGAACAATAGCGTTCAAACTAAGTTCTGCCTACCAAGATGGTAGGTATATTTTTAATTAACAATAGCTTTTAGACTAAGTTGGAAAAATAATGGAATATCTATTTATAAAACAACATTGAACACTTTCTTGTTGCTCAGAAAAACCGTAACCAATCTACAGCAAATTTTGATGGAAAGAAATTTATTCAAAACTACAATTCATGTGCCAACTTCTGGTATAATGTGTTATATTGCTTCAGTATAATGTTTGTGGTCCATCAGACCTAATCTATACATATGAAATATGGCACTATTATAAAGTATAATTATTTCCAGAAATTTTAAAATAAAAAGTATTTTTAATTAAACATTTGTCTCAATATATTAACTAAAAGTCACTTTAGCTCAGAACAATTAGGCAATATTTTAACTAGATCTTGACAAAAATGAATTGAATCTATTTTTTAAATGTTTTATTGCTTGCCAGTTTCCGCCTGATGTGATTTTAAAATAGCCAAGTTATAAAGCCCTGAAAATTGGAGTTTATAATGGAAATACTGACAAATGCTTAACTTTCAGAAGAATGAATGGGCTGTCATAATAACATTTTCTGGTGTTGCCACAGTCAGTGCAGCAGCATGATTAGGACACTGGATGTGGTATTTCAAATATAAAACTGGTTGAACACTTGCTGGAATATTTTCCTGTGTTTCTAAATTTTAATAAAACTCATATTCTGTTTTGGAAACTCCTTTTCTCTCAAGTTATTACAATAAACAAATACAAGGGCCTTTTTCTTCTTTTCCTACAATATTTATCTGTCTTATCCTCTCCATGGCTGCTTTTTTCCACAAAACTTTCTTATCTCAATACTTGCAATACTCTCTCTTCACTCAATCTTTTCTTAATGTCAGAAATTAGATGTCAGTCTTAGCTCTTCCCATTATCTGTTCCCCGCGTCCTATCCATTGCAAACATGGAGGGGTTTCCTGCCAAAATATATTTTGAAATCATCTACTCTTCTTCATCACTGCCCATCTGCTTAGTCCATGCCACCATTTCCTCTGGGCAAACCAATCACAATAGCTACATAGATTACTTACTATGTCCCCAATGGACTTAAAATAAAATCCAGGATTCGTTCCTTGTCTACAATATCTTACTGCCTCTGATCTCATCTCCATTTCCCTTCCCACAGAACCTCACCTATTTTTCTGTCCTTCATAGAACTCTGGAGTCACGTTGTCCTTCTGGAAGTGCCCACGATACCTCAAGCTCTTTAGGCTTCTTAGGGCTCCACATACGTTCTTTACTTAGAAGACTTACTAGGAATTAATCTTCTTCATTCTTTAGGTCTAAGCTTCAGTGTCATTTTGTCAGAAACATAAACCTATCCACTCAAATGTACACATCCTTTCCATAATTGTTTTATCGAAGTACTCTATTTAATTCATATCATTTTATACAATACATGTATTATACATAATTATTTCATGTTTTTCTTTTCTACAAATGTTTTGGCTTTAGGAGACAGAAACCATATTTGTTTTCTACACAATGTGTTTTGTTTAGCAAAGTATTTAATAAATACTGGCTGGTTATAAGGATGATTGCATGTGTAATAATAGCTAATATAAAAATACCTAATATTCATTGAGCATCTTCTGTGTGCCACAAATCATTGTAGGTGCTTCACAGTTCAAATTAATCTTTGCAAGAATCATAAAGATAGATAATGTCATTAACCCCAGTTTACAGATGAGGAAACTGAGCCACAGAGAGATGGAAAAACTAGAAAGATACATCACTTCCTCTAGTGATGAACACTTTCAATTCTTTTCATCTTTCCATAAATTCTAAATTATGATTTCATGCTACTGATTTTTCAAGAATCAATAATATGTTATTAACATATTCACCAATATTTATTCTATAATATAATCATTTCAATAAAAATTTCTTGAGTGCCTGCTAGTATTAGGACAGTAAAGATATGATAATAAATAAATCAGACAAAAATCCCTTGTCCTAGTAGAGCTTATATTCTTATAAATGAATTATACATACAATAAGGAACAAAGAAGGATGAAAAGAAGATAGGGAGAGAAGAGAGGGGATAGAAGGTAAATATATTTCATATTAAGTACCTTGAAAGGATTTACAAAAGGTGAGGGAGACAGTCGCTAGAGGAAGCAACTTTAAATTTGGTGGTGTGAGAGGTGCTCCTTGCAGAGGTATCATTTGGCCAAAATCTTAAGAATGAGAAAAATAACAAATATTAGAAGATCTAGAGGAAGCAAATTTAATGCAGATGGAATATCAAGAGGAGAACACTGGAAATAGAGAGGAGATGTATTTTTCAGGAACTGGCTAGAAAAAAGTCTCTATTTTGGCCAGGAAATGCAGGCCAATATAGAGAATGATAATGGACGCAATAGGCTTGGAAAGATAAGTAGGGGCCTAATTAGTCAGAGATGGACTAATTGTCCATTGTAGGCAATGGATAAGAATTACAAGAATTTGGATGTTATTTCAGAGTAAAGGGAAGATATGAAAAAAATGTAGACAGGGGAGAGCAATAACCTGATTCACTTTTTTCCCCTTAAGATCAACCTGTATTTTTTTTTCTTTTTTTTGAGACAGTCTCACCCTGTCACCCTTGGTAGAGTGCTGTGGCATCACAGCTCACAGCAACCTCCAACTCTTGAGCTTAGGCAATTCTCTCACCTCAGCCTCCTGAGTAGCTGGGACTACAGGTGCCTGCCACAATGCCCAGCTATTTTTGTTGTTGTTGTTGCAGTTTGCCCGGGGCCAGGTTTGAACTCACCACCCTTGGTATATCAGGCCAGCACCCTACCCACTGAGCCACAAGCACTACCCAAGATCAACCTGTATGTTATGTGAATAATGGATTGGAAAAAGGTAATAATAGAAGCAAGAACACCAGCTAAGAAGGGATTGCATAGATAATAGCTAAATTCATACAAGCAGGGACTTGAGTGGTGGTTACCTGGGGCTGAGGGCAGAGGAATTGGAAAGGTGTTGATCAAGTAGTTTCACTTATGCAGTATGAATATATCCTGGAGATCTACTGTAAAACATAGTGCATATAGTTAACAATTTTACACTGTATACTTTAAAAACACTGGTAGGAGGGTAGATCTATGTTTTTTAAATAAGAAGAGGGAGGGAGGAAACATCAAGAGGTTATAATTAAGTTCAGGGTATCATGTACAGTTTCACAGGCATGTACTTACATTCAAATGTATCAAGTGTGCACATTAACTGGGTACAGCTATTTTTTATGTCATTCATATCTCAATTTTTTTTTTTTTTTGAGATAGAGTCTTACTCTGTTGCCCCCAGCGTGGTGTCATCATAGCTCACACACAGCAACCTCAAAACGCCTGCGTTCAAGTGATCTCCTATCTCAGCCTCCCAAGTAGCTGGGACTACAGGCGTCTGCCACAACATCCAGCTAGTTTTTTTTATCTTTAGTAGAGATGTGGTCTCGTTCTTGCTCTGGCTGGTGTAGAACTCCTGAGGTCAAGCAATCTGCTGCTTTGGCTACCCCGAGGGCTAGGATTACAGGCATGAGCCACTGCACCCAGTCCATGGCTCAATTTTTTTTAAAAAAGCTATTGCAAGGATTGAAACAAGTCAAATATGTAACATTAAATGAATTGTATTATAAAAGTTTAAACATACAATTTATTTAACTGATAAATTTAAGAAGAGAAAAAACATTCCTTTTTCCTTTTCTTAGATAAGATATATTTCCACTAGCCAATAGTTGACGAGCAAAGATTACTATTTACTTGGCAACCAAGGCAATAAGAGTGATAAAATTAGAAAAATCACCATTTTGCAGCTGGTACTTGGTCCCTCAAATGATCATACAGAGCTGCTAAAATCAAGAGGAACATGGTTAATGGAGAATAGCATAATGAAGGAATTAGGCTGACGTACTGAGAACCATAAATTAACCTAATCACTAAAAATGGGAAAACCGATTTTTGTACCTTATGATGGTTGCAACGAGGCACATACCTAATACCACTTATGAAGTTTTCTTACCTAAACTATTGAAGACAAATCTAATTAAGCCTCTAGATTTATGGGAAATACAGTGAATGGAGGAATAAGTTAAATAACACCATGAGGAGGCAATCAGCCAAACCTGGAATGCGAGAACTCTAAAGAAAAGCAATTACTCAAATTCCTCAGCAAATCAATGGTGTATTAAATGTGGTGGTGATCGGAGGAAATTGTTGTAGAAAACAAGAGTCTTAAGAAACATAACAACAAGTACAAAAATAAGGGGAAAAAACAACAACTGAATGCAACATTAGGACCTTGTAGACTGTGATTCAAACAAAATGATGATAAAAATCATACTTAAAACAATACGGGAAATTTAAATATGGACTTTATCAACAATATTAAGACTTGTTCATTTTTAAGCTAATAAAATGGCAATGAGGTTGTCCAAAAATGTTCTTATCAGAGGTACATAACAAAGTATGTATGAGTGAAATGACATGATACTCTGCATGTGAGATTTTATTTAAAATACTCCAGGAAAAAAATAAGGGGGACAAGAGAAGAAAGAAGATCAGAATAATACTGATAACTGTTACAGCAGGATTATGCATTTTGGGGATTGATGATATGCTATTTTCTTTATCTTGTGCATATTTGAAGTTTTCTCTAATTATTTTCAAAAAGCTGTGTAAGTCTTCTAGAAGAAATAATAGAGAAATAATAATGACTTAGATAAAGGTGGTCATCATGGTGAGGGAAAGAAAGAAAAACTTTTGAGATATGTTTTTAAATGTATAGGAATTATTAATGAATTGGAGTAGATAATGAAGGCAAGAAGAACAATCAATGGTGAGCCTTTGGTTTTAATTTAAGCAACAAAGTAGATAACATGTCAGTTACTGGGTTCGTTTAGACTATAAAGGAGCAAGTTTTCGGGGTTGGGGTGAGGTGGGGTGGATTAAATCCCCAGTTTCAGATGTTGAGTTTTGCATTGATTCTCTAACAAATCACCACACACTTAATGACTCAAAGCAACACCAGTTTATTATTTTGCCATTATGAAAGTTAAAAGTCCATCATCAGTCTTCCTAAGCTAAAATCAGCAGGGTGGAGGCTCTCAGGGAGAATCTATTTTTCCCCCTTTCCAGCCTCTAGTGGCTGTCCTTATTCCTTGGCTGGCTGTCCTTATTCCTTGGCTGGCATCCTCTTTTTCTCCCTCTGCTTCCGTGGTCCTGCCACCTTCTCTAACTTTGACCTCTTTGCCTCCCTCTTAAAGGGACCCTTGTAATTACCAAGATAATCATCTCATCTCAAGATTCTTCTTTTCTTGTTTTTTTTTTTTTTTTTAGAGACAGAGTCTCTTTGTCACCCTCCATAGAGTGCTGTGGCGTCACAGCTCACAGAAACCTTCAGCTCTTGGGCTTAGGGGATTCTCTTGTCTCAGCCTCCCAAGTAGCTGGAACTACAGGTGCCCACCACAATGCCCAGCTATTTTTTTTTGTTGCAATTTGTCTGGGGCTGGGTTTGAACCCACCACCCTCCATATGGGGCTGGCGCCCTACTTGCTGACCCGCAGGAACCACCCAATTCATTTCAAGATTCTTAATTTACATTTGCCTGCAAATTCTCTTTTTGTATGTAAGGTAATATATTCATAAGTTCTGAAGATTACAACATAGACATCTTAGGGGATGGGGGCTTTATTCAGCCTACCTTCTAACCTAATATGTTTGAAATGTGTATTAGGTGTCCTAGTAGAGATGTCAAAAGAATAGTGGGATATGTGTGATCAAAGGAGAGAACTGAAAAGGTAAATTTTGGAGTCATCAGCATATAGATATTGCTTAAAAGCAAGTAATGGCTGAACATGAGGAATTCCAAATTTACACGATAAGCATTCAGGTAGCTTGAAAATAAAGAGTTAAGAAAGATGGAAAAGTGGCACATCTCGAAAGCCCAGAGAGCAGCCCCATGCAATATGGAGAACAGTGTTGAACGTGACTGAGAGGTCAAACAAGAAAGAAAAATATCCATTTTATTTGGCAGTATAAATAAAATTAGCGATTTTGACAAGAGCAGTTCCGACACAATTGAACTGGGTTGAAGAGTAAAATGAATTAATCGATGAGGGCAATGCATTCGCAAAACTTTACCCTACAGAGCAATGAATAACCATGAAGTTAGAGGAAGACTGTGGTCAAGGAAGGGATATTGTTCTTTTCTCAAGAGAGAAGACAAGAGAACGTTGTTTGTTGATATAAATGATCTAGTTAGAAAGAGAAAGATTTACAATGAAGGAGAAAGGATGGTTGAAAGAAGGAAGTATTGCGTGTGGCTTGATGACATTTCTGGGAAACATAAATCTGATTAGTGTAATCAGTAATAGGCAAAGGTAGAATAGCATCAGGTCAGAAGCACTTATTCAGTGATGCTACAAGAAAACAATATTAGGATTTTTCTTACTGTTTCCTACATAATAACTTCAAACTTTCTTTTGGCT
>CAUYON010011326.1:0-15354 GCA_963573935.1 Arctocebus calabarensis
ATGGGAAGGAATGGTACAGGTGAGGTGTGGGGGTATTGTTAAAAAAAATACAGGCTCCCCCCAACTGGGGTGCCAGGGGGAAACTTGGTCTGCTTCAACCCAAAAAGAATCAGATCAAAAGCGGTTTGGGAAGGCCAGAACCGTCAGGGATGGAGGGAGGAGGAAAATCCAGGGGTGGGGGGACTGTTTGGCAACTGGGCTAAAGGGATTGCCCTCCCCCTGCTGGGATCCCCCCAGCCCCTCCGGTCTGGCAGGAAGGGGGCAGCCTGCAACCCCCAGGGCAGGTCTGGGGCTGCCAGATGCTCCAGGCAGGGGGCAGTAGGGGGCTCACAAAGGCTTGCCCTCTAGGGAGATGACAGCACTGCCCCCCAGCTTCTCTGCCAGGGTGCAGCGGTCCTTGACCTCCTCGTAGCAGTTTGCTTGTAATTCATGCTTGATCCCTGTAGGAAAGAAAAGGGAGCATCTGTGAGCAGGAAGCACCAGGGTAGGACAGAGTTTCTGTGGCTGGGAAGGAGCCAATCAAAGCAGATGGAAGGGACAAGGTTACCTCCCAGCAGGCAGGGAAAAGGAGGGGGAGCTGCACTTCCTGCAGCTAAGGTCTGAGCAGAAGGGCAGGTGGCACCACCAACACTGGCCCTTACCTGTCAGCTTCTTCTTGATGGCGTCCTTGGAGCTGGCATAAATCATTTTGCTCTTAAGGGGTGCACACTCAGGAGCCCTGAAAATAATTAAAAGGGAACTTACAATAATAACAAAGCAATAGATGACTACAAGAAAACTGTGGGCTACCATCAACGAATGTTTTATTATAACCTCTCTCCACCCCAAACTCACACCTCTCAGTCAACAAAGAGCCATAAAAGTTCCTATTTGAGAAACCCAGCAAGTGACAGGAAAGAGCCTGAATGAAGAGCTCACCAAAAGATAAACACTAGGTCCTCCTTCTTGCTCTCCTTGGTCTCATAGGTTGCATCATAGAGGGCATAGCGGCAGTCCTTGTCTGGAAGCATCTTGACAAAGGTGGCGTAGGGATCGTCGACAGTCTGGCCCACATCACCTACCAGGATCTCCTTGCCTTCCTCTAGGATGATGTTTTTCTTGTCCTCACTCAGGCAGAAGAGCACTGCCTTCTTGCGCTTCTTCACCTCCTCTGGCGTTGAAGACTTGCGCACTTTCATGTCATTGAACACCTTAATGACTCCATCAGAGACAGCCACACCAGAGGCCTGGGGGATGAGCCACACACACCTCATAAGTAAAAGGATTCTTTGCTTCTCAGGAGATTTCAGTCTGGATGCCAGCAAGTATAGACATCAGTCTCTCTCTCTTTTTTTTTGAGACACAGTCTCACTTTGTTGCCCTCAGTAGCAGCGTAACTCACAGCAACCTCGAACTCTTGGGATCAAGTGATTCTTTTGCCTCAGCAGCACCCCCCCCCCCCAGTAGCTGGGACTACAGATGACCCCCACAATGGCTATTTTTAGAGACAGGGTTTCACTCTGGGCTCAGGGTGGACTGGAACCTGTGAGCTCAGGCTATCCACCCACCTCCGCCTCCCAGAATGCTAGGATTACAGGCATGAGCCACAGCGCGGAGTCCACAGCCTCTAGTCTCACTGTTCCACAACTCACTAATCCCCTTCCCAAAGCAAATCGCAATTTTCTTAGGCAAACCACTATCAAAGGGTCAGGACACAATACCAGAATGGCAGCCAGGACCTCTGATCACTTAAGTTCAACATCTTCTTTCCCTCATCTTACAGGTTTGAAATTTAAAGACTCATGAAAAACAGAACTTTGGATGATATGTGAACACAGAAGTAAATGTATCTACAGGCTACTGGTTCATGCGCTCCTCACGGTATTCAATCTCAGCCTTTGGATAAACGTGCGGACTTGGAACTTCGTTGGTATGAGAGGAAGCCCCAAACACCTAAGCCTTACTCCCCTCTCAGGAAATTAGAGAGCGAAGACCTTAGAATACTAAGTGGGACATGAACAACGTTCCATAGTTTCAGCAAGTCCATCAGAACTGCTCAATACTGTTATAACACAGACCACTCTCTTCCTTGCCAGGGTCTTCCCAACTCAATCCCCAATTAGAACCCTACCCAACAACTCATTATCCTCCAGGAATTGGGAGGGGGGCCAGCACCAGAGATTGCTGATAGAAATCGACAGGCCCAAACTCACAGGGTCTGTGACAGCTCTCTGAACTACTCTGCGACGTGGGGACAACCTAGCCAGAAGACGCAGAGACCGTCCACGGTGAAATCTGCTCCCCCACCCCCCGGAACTGCAGAGGAAGCCGGACACGTGACCCTGCCGCTTCCGGAGTGGGCGGAGAAAGGAGATCGGTTAGGCCCGGCCCCCTCCCCAAGAGACTCTAGTACCCAAGAATCAGCAGCACGTCCAGGTAGGACCTCAACCCCCAAGAATCGCCTTTACCAGCGGGCCTATCAGCCCCGTCCGCCGCGAGCCGGAGTCCAAGCAAGTTACACAACCTTCGGTTCTCGCAGCCCTCAGGCCGAACACAGGGACAAGAGAGGTTTCCGGGCGGCACCCGCCTGGGTCACTTCCCTAAACTCGGCTCCACCCTCAGGCCCTATCCGGAAAGGCCCTGCAAGTCCAGAGCTTCGGCCCAGCGGCCGGGCCTGAGCGTGTGCGCACGCGCCGGACGACAACGCTGTTCCAGTCCGTGCCCGATATACAGTTGAGAGCCCCGCTAGGTTTGTAGACTCGCTCGCCCCCATGCAAAGCTGCGGCCCTACAGTGTTCGCTCCAAGCATTAAAGATGCAACCTCCTAGTCGGGGGCAGCCGCGCCCCAACATCCCCGCTAGCCGCGTCAATCCCCGCCCTCTATAGTACAGGCATCCCTGCCACCTGCTCTTTAGACAGAAACGCCTGCCGAGGGAGGGTGACGCGAAGACAGGAACAGCCCTTGGGTGGGGCGCGCGCATCGAGACCTCTGGCGCGCTTTTCTCTTGCCGCCCCCGAGCCGGGTCGGGATACCGCGTGCCTCAGTCGAGCGCGCGCTCCCGTGGAACAACGCGCGACACCGGCCGCTCAGCAAGGGGCGCGCGCGCCCCCGGACCCCTCCCCCCCACGGCCGGTGTCCGCGCGGGCGCACCAGGGCGTTGGGGGGAGGGGAAGGGAGTACAGGGGGCGCGCGAGCGACGTCCAAGCCAGCCGTCCCCGGCGCCCACGGGCGCGCACGCGCATCCCGGCGCCGCCCGCCGCTCAGTGTGGGACCCTTATCCCGCCCGGGGCTCTGGGGGCGGGGGTGCCGACGTAGCTCCCCCGCTGCCTCCGCGCGCAGGCGGCCGACCAGAAGCCACTTCCCTTAGGCGCCGCTGTCTGCCGCTCACCATGTTTCCGGAAGCGAAAGAGTGATGACAAGGAGAAGCAGAGAAGAGGAGAGCCGCTGCCGCTGCTGCCGGGATCCGACTGAACGCGGCCTCTCCCGGCCCCTTCCGTTTAGTACGAGCCGCACAATGAGGGGCGGGGCGGGCTTCCGGCGCTCCCTCCGCAGGAGGACGGGAAATGCAGTCCGAGGTCCTACACGATCCGCGGGCTCGCTGGGTAACAGAGTCTTTCTCTCCAGCCTGCCTCCGGGCGCCGCATTGCACGCGGGGAAATGTAGGCTGAGGGCGCCGGGGGCGGGGCTGCTGCACGGAGAGCGAGCCCATTGGTCAATTTTCCAGGACAGGCTCTTGAGCTGAGCAATGGGCAGCGGAACTCGGTAAGAACGATCCTTGACTAGGCACTCCTTTATTCCGAAGCACAAAGGGTTTCCAAAGACCCATCTGATATTTGCCGGATACCTTGGTCAGAAATTTTTGACTAGGGTTAGGATTTTGCTTTTCTGAATCGAAGCTATTATTCATTGGCCTGGAATACGGTCCTAATGCCTGAGGAATCGCAAGTATAAAGGCGTCTTAAAAAAAAAAAAAAAAAAGGCGTCTTAGATCCAATAGACATTTAGTGTTTTCCATGTGACAAGGCACTCTCGTCCCCTGAGAAAAGTCCATATGCAACATCAATGAAATAAGAATGGGGGGCCACAGGGGAAAAGCTACAAGTAAATATTTAAAGGGAGAGTTTTGTTCTTGATTAAAGATGCTTGGCAAACTCATGAGGCTATAAAGGGGAAGGCCGTGGTAGGGAGTTGTGCATTCAATTCAAGGCTTCGTTGTGTGCTTTTTACCAGGAAGTGAGAAGAGGGGTTGGCTATTAAACCAGACTTGAGTCTGGTTCTCGAGTCGATAGCCAGGTATATAGTTATTCTAATACCCACAAAAGGTGAGACACAGGCTATGTGGGAGCATAGCCTTAAGAAAAGAAACTAGGGTGGGGGATTTCGTTGGCTTATAGCAATGACCATATCCTTACACACTGCGGGAAGCGAAGACAGGGTCGCAAACAAGTCAGGGGCAAACCGAGAAGGAGAAGTGGGACCCTTGATCCCATAAGCAGAATAGTGTAAACCCAGAGCGACGCCCTGGAGTGTGGTACCTCGCAGAGCATGTTGGGGGTTGTAGTCCAGGGCATCCCGCCGCACCGCCCACTAGCCTAGGTCCTGTTCGCTGCAGGTGGAGGCTGCAGCTTGACCCGCGCCTTTCACCAAGCACCCCTACAAGAACTGGAGGCTAGCTCCACCTTTTTAAGCCTTAGAGTTTCCTATAGCAACGAGGAGGGGGAAGGGAGGCTTTGCAGTTACCCCGGAGCCGGCTCCTGCCCGCCTCCAGCCGTGGGATGCCCTAGATGTCCTTATTAGGACAAGAGACTAGAAGGGGGCGGGGCCAGCCCGGATGCTGGCTTCAGGCGCCTTATAAGGCTGCGTCGGGTGGGAGGCGGGAGTCCGGAGCAGGCTGGGTATGCTGCATCGCGGTTTAGGCGGGGTCCGGAGGGGCGGGCTCGGCGCTCTGGCGCCTGCCTCTCCCTTTCTCGCAGGCCTGAGACCAGCACCTCGCGAGTCCATTGGCGTGACAACTAGGTGCTGGAGGCTACCCTAACCTCTGGCGAGACCTCTATGCGCAACTCAGCTATACGTTCTCCTAAACTAGGATCCCTTTGAGGAGTTTCCATTTCCAACTTCCCTAAGGGTCCCCTGCCTCCAGTGAAGCACAAAATGACGGTGTGTTCCCCCCTTCTACCTGTCTGGCCCTCAGCCTGCTCCCCTGGAACCAACCAGGTGCACATCTCAGGCCTCCTCACCTGCCAGGACGCCCAGCAGTTCTTAGCAGCAGTCCATCCTTCTACTTGGCCTTTGGTTTCCTCCCCACCTCCGTCCTATTTTGAGCCTCTCTGCATGTCCCCGACTTCGCCCCCACCCCTCGCCCCTTACACACGGCCCTGTGTCCCGGGGCTCGGAATCACCACTTTCTTCCGAGGGTCTTCAATTCTTCCTGCCTTACATTTGTGTTCTCATCCCCTAACCCTTTCTGGATGTCCCTCCCGCACATATGTTTGCACTCGCTTGTCCCCCAAGCCCCACTTCTCCCGGACACTTCAAGCCCAGTGTCCTCCACAAGGGTGAGGCTGAAACTGACAGTCTTACAGGCCCCGGAACTGCCAAATTCAGTTTACTCTGTCAAGCACCACCCCGAGCCAGCCCTCCCAGTCACAGGGGGCGCTGCCCACTTTCCTCCTGCCTGTAAAAAATGACCCCGCTCTCGAATCTGGAGAGGAAGGGGCGGGTCAAGGCTCTAGGGGCCTGGGTGAAGAGCCTAAATGCTGGACCTGGGCGGAGGAGGTGCTGAGACTAAAGATCGGTGGAGACTTAGGTCTTTACCAACCACTTAAAGTAGTGCAGGGTCAGGGGAGGGCTGCGGGAGCCTAATCTAGTTAGTGCCCCTTGTGGGACCAAGTGTTTGGAGAGATCTGGCCCTCACCCTCGATCTCCCTCTGTAGCCAGGTGTTTCAACTCAGACGCTGTAACTGTTGGCATCCCATATCTACAGGTGTCGGGCATCAGAGGACCCGCCCTAGGGCTCATGGCGGCGCCTGTCCGCCTGGGCCGGAAACGCCCGCTACCGGTTTGCCCCAACCCGCTCTTCATACGCTGGCTGACCGAGTGGCGGGACGAGGCAGCCAGCAGGGGACGTCGCACGCGCTTCGTGTTTCAGAAGGTCGGTCCTGCTGGGTCTGATTGATGGTTACAGGTGCTGGCTAAATCTGACCTATTCTGACCAGATAACCCTACCCACTACTTCCTATCCTGCCAGGCGCTGCGCTCCCTCCGGAGGTACCCGCTGCCCCTGCGCAGTGGGAAGGAAGCTAAGATCTTGCAACACTTCGGAGACGGGCTCTGCCGGATGCTGGACGAGCGGCTGCAGCAGCACCAAGCATCGGGCGGTGAGAACCTCGAGCAGGGGTTGGTGGTCCCTCCCAGGTCCCGTCTCCATACCCACCTTGGATATCTTACTTCAGGCTTCCCCGTACCCGTTCAAGTTGCCATTTGACCTCAAGCTAGTGGCCTCTCTGTTCTCACGTTCTGCTGGAGCAGGCTGCATCTCAGACCCTTGGGGCTGCCAGATTCCCTGGGGTGTGGAATTGACCCTCTTGATTTTATAGGTGATCGTGTCCTGGACCTACCATCTGGAGAGACGTGCCCAGCCTGGGGAGGGCCACTTGCCAAAGTCCAGGATTCTTCTTTGCCAGTGAGGAGTGGGGAGGGGATTGGAAGGCAAAATATCAGTACCAGAAGTATGATTTCCTGGTTTTGGGTATTTAGCAAGCCTGGTCCAAACCTCACCAGCAAACCCTAGTCTTGGGCAAATGTCTTATTCTCTCTTGAGATTTAGGATTTTAATCTGTAATGGGGATATTGATAAGAGCTGATAAAAAGTCCTAGCTATTAGAGCCACAGGCGCCAGCCACGTACACCTGAGCTGGCGGGTTCGAATCCAGTCCGGGCCTGCCAAACAACAATGACGGCTGCAACCAAAAAAATGGCCGAGTGTTGTGGCAGGTGCAAAATAAAAAGTCCTAGCTATTTAGCGGGCCCAGCTCAATATATTATGAAGTTGCCCTTACCAAGTTTTCCTATCTAACCACCCCTGTCTTTCAGTAGAATGGTCCAGGCAGATATTCCTGCCCACCACCTGTGCCCTGCAGCTATGTGCTGAGTCATCCAGATTTACAGGGATAACATCCCATCACCTGGCTCAGTTTTGCAGAGAAGAAAACTGAGATGCAGCTGAGCGACTTGCCCAGAGCCATGCAGCCTACTATAAACCTCAGCTCTGCCAGGGATTCATTTGAGAATGACTGGCTTGCTTTCACAGTCAGAGCCCTTCTATACCTTTCAGGTTCCTGTCCAGCCCAAAGTAGGAGGCTCTGGCAACTACTGGCCAGCTCGGCACTCAGGAGCCCGAGCAGTACTGTTGCTGCTTTACCAGGAACACCTGGTGAGTGCTCAGCTATGCTGGGAGTCAGAAACCCAGACAGCAGGTAGAAGGCTCCTAGCAGAACCTGTACCAAGCAAGATTACCCCAGCCACTTGGGCAGGACAAGAAAGGGTACTGAATTTATCCTTTGTCTTCTACCTTGGTTTCAGAACCCAAATGGTCACAACTACTTAACCAAGGAGGAGCTGCTGCAAAGGTGTGCTCAGAAGAACCCCAGGGTGAGCATGGAGGTGGGCGGATTAGGCTTGATTGGCTCTAGAGCCCATCAGAGACTGCTCTTGACAGTTAGCAGTGTCAGGGCCCTGGCCTATGTATGGCCCTTAGCCCGAAGCAGAGCGTGTGGACTTGGGTCACACCAGTGGCTCTCTGAGGGTCTCCTCCCCTCTTGGCAGGTAGTCCCTGGGAATGCTCAACCTTGGCCAGCCCTCCGCTCCCTCCTCCACAGGAATTTGGTCCTCAGGACACACCAGCCAGCCAGGTGGGGCCAACTGCAAGGGAGACAGAAAGTAAGGGTGAGGAGTGTGCATGACCTTCTAAGGGTAACACTGCAGTTACCCAGCCATTCCGGACTTGATACTGTTGAGGCTGGGGAAGGTCAGCCTTCCCCAGGAGCCCACCCACACTGTTGGAGTATCAGGAGGGTGTGAGAGACTGAGGCAGTGGGTGGAAGGAGAAGGTGGTGCCATGGTTGTTGATGGAGTAGAGAACCTTTGTTGAGGAGATAACACATATTAGGACTTGGCACAAGAATGGTATTCCTGGGAAAAGGAAAAAGCATGAGTGAAGACAGGAGAAAGGAAAGTTTGTCTGAGACAACGTTTATGATAGACCCGATTCATGGCACTGGGCAGATCCTGAGGAAACTGATCTAAAAACCAAGAAAATGGGGAAGAGAGGAGAGCCACTGCCCTTGCTTGTGCAGGATTGCCAAGTGGGTAGTGAGGCCAACCTAGCTGGGGGCAGGCAGGACAGCTGTGAAGAAGGGAAATCTGTGTGTTCTCTCTACCTCCCAGGTACTCACTGACCCCTGAGGGTCTGGAGCTGGCCCAGAGATTGGCTGAGTCAGAAGGTCTGAGCTTGCTGAATATGGGCACTGAGCCCAAGGAGCCCCATGGGAAGGAAGCCACAGTGCCAGGAGTAGCCTCTGCTGAGCTGTGAGAGGGGATGGGGCAGGAGGGGTCTGGGAAATGAGGCCAGCACCTACCCCTATCTCCATCACTTAGAGCTAAGCTGTGCCTGCCTTCCCTGCTGTGGGCTGTAGGGGACCCTGCCCTGGCACTGGGGGTTCTGGCCTCTCATACCACTCCCCCTCCCACCAGTGGCACCAGTGAAGGCGAGTTCCAGCAGCCATCACTGGAGTTGGCACCTGGAGAGTATAGGGTGCTTTTGTGTGTGGACATTGGCGAGACAAGGGGGTGAGTGAGTTGAGGTGAGAGGAGGGAGACAGTCACAAGATGTTGTGGAGTGGGTATGGGTCTGCTCTGACCTGACCCTTCCTCCTTGCAACTCCAGGGCCAGGTACAGGCCAGAACTGCTCCGACAGCTACAGCAGCTGCATGTGCCCCACACAGTGCGCAGGCTTCATGTTGGGGACTTCTTGTGGGTGGCACAGGAGACCAAACCCAGAGACCCAGGTAAAGGGGCATGGATGGGCAGGCATCAGAGGAAGGGCCTGGCAGATTGAGGGATTAAAGGCAGTGCCACCCTTCTGGCTTCTTGGCAGCGAGACCTGGGGAGTTAGTTCTGAACCACATCGTGGAACGCAAGCGGCTGGATGATCTGTGCAGCAGCATCATTGATGGGCGATTCCGGGAGCAGAAGGTTCCTTCTCTGGCCTTGCCTTGCTGCCTACTCACATGTGCCCTAAGGCCCCCTCTTAGCCCAGAGAAATCTACAGGCATTTCTGGTGGCCTCAAGGCATACCCTGTGTGAACGCCAGCCACACCCTAACTAGAGACCCCTGTAGGCACACAGTAGGGACAGCCGACATCTGGACTGGGTTCAGGAGCATATTAAAGACCTCTTGGGTACCCACCACACGCAGCCTTGGCTAGGCAAGGCCCAAACCTCTGGGAGTGGTGGTGCAGAGACTGTGCCTCAGTACTGACTCTTGGGCTAGCCTCACAGTCACAGGGGCCATGCGCAAACCCAGGGAGGTAGGGGGATGAGCAGCATTCAGAGACGGTATCAGCATGCCTAGGTATAGAAGCACCCCTGAGACAGGTAGAGAGGCTAGGAGGGATGAGGAGGCTAATTCATAGGATCAAGACTCACATCACAGTTTTAGGTGTGTGATGGATGGCCCATGCATGTGGCCGTCAAGGCCTGACCCACCATGTCTCTTTTGTCTGCTTCCCCAGTTCCGACTGAAGCGCTGTGGCCTGGAGCACCGGATATACCTGGTGGAGGACCAAGGCTCAGTCCACAACCTCAGCCTTCCTGAAAGCACACTGCTGCAGGCTGTTACCAACACTCAGGTGAGCTGGGAGGGCAGGACCAGGCTGGCAGGGGCCCCTGTGGCCTGGGCCAGGGCCCACCCTCCCTCTCCTGGGTCGTCTTCCCCAGGTCATCGACGGCTTCTTTGTGAAGCACACGGCAGACATTAAGGAGTCAGCCGCCTACCTGGCCCTCCTGACACGGGGCCTGCAGAGACTTTACCAGGTGAGCAGATGCCCCTGTCCTGCACTGGTCCCTTGCCTGGGCCCCG
Source organism: Arctocebus calabarensis (assembly GCA_963573935.1). Classification (NCBI taxonomy): domain Eukaryota; kingdom Metazoa; phylum Chordata; class Mammalia; order Primates; family Lorisidae; genus Arctocebus; species Arctocebus calabarensis. Next base: position 10,120 of record CAUYON010011326.1, read on the forward strand.
TGCTTCCCTAAGAGAGGAAAGGTGGGTGAGAGCCCCATTTCTCAGGCTGGCCCACTGAGACCTAGGACTGGGAAAGGACTGGCTGAGGGCTATCCCTTAAAGCTGCAGCCTGGCCTCAGTCCCTTCTTCCCTCAGGGCCACACACTATGCAGCCGCCCCTGGGGAATCCCAGGGGACCATCAATCGGGGTCCGTGTCCTCCCCAAACCCTCTCTGCTCACTCCTCACCTTCAGTGACTTCAACGCAGGGGCCATCAAGAACAAGGTACTCTTTCCTCTCAGCTTCTCCTTACATGTCTGGGCCCCAGACCACCCCTGATCTAGTCCTTTCCTAACCCTAGGCTCAGTCAGTGCGAGAGGTGTTTGCTCGGCAGCTGATGCAGGTACGCGGAATAAGTGGGGAGAAGGCTGCAGCCCTGGTGGATAGATACAGCACCCCTGCCAGGTAGGCCTCTAGAGGGACCGTTATGGGTCCTTATCCCCTGCCCTCCAAGCATGAAATTCAGATTGACTAATGCAATGGCCTGGCTCTGTGTGGGCTGTGTGGACCCAGAGATAGGAAGATCTGGCTGGCCCCTGGGAAGCTCATGGAAGTCAAGTGAGGAGGAAGATAGCCAGCCTGGACCAAATAGTATCCCAGACATTGGTGGAGGCCCCAGGAGAGAGGAAGGTAGTCCACCTGGTGGAGCAGAGGCTTCCTGGAGGAGGGGGCTGGGCCAGGAAGACTGGGGAAGCTCTTGGAGCCTTTGCTAGTTTTGTCCCAGTGTTCCTGGGTGGAATGGAGCAGGGCCTTGCATGCCAGGCTCAGGAAATGCAAGCAGTGTTCTGACTTCTTTACCTGACACTGGCCTAGAGCTCCTCACAGTACACCAGCAGTTAGCCAGTGTCAAGCCTTAGAAACTCAAATGTCCCAATGTCCCACCCACAGCCTCCTAGCTGCCTATGATGCCTGTGCCAGCCCTAAGGAACAGGAAACACTACTGAGCACCATCAAGTGTGGGCATCTGCAGAGGTGAGGGCAAGAAGCAGACTTGGAGGGAGTGGCTGGGGCCAGGGCTGCCCAGGCCCAGGGCCTAACCTGGCCTGCCTCTCCCTGCAGAAATCTGGGACCTGCTCTGAGCAGAACCTTGGCACAGCTCTACTGCAGCTACAGTCCCTTGACCTGAGCTTATGCCACAACACAGACCCTAGCCCTCCCTCTCTTCTCCCAACATCTAACATCCTAAATGTATAACAATCTTTTAATAATGTATATCAAGTTAATTTCAGATGGCTAAAAAATCGTTACTATTTTACATCTCCATTAAGCTTCTAACCAGGATCTTCTGGGCTACAATAAAAAGCTAAGTATTTGTTGCCTTACGTTTTATGTAGTAGATGTCAGGCCCCAGGGTGGTATAAAAGACTCAGGAACTAGGAAGACCATCTGTTCCGGGGGGGGGGGGGTTTGTTTGTTTTTTTGAGACAGAGTCTTACTATGTCGCCCTCAGTAGAGTGCTGTTGGAGCATCACAGCTCACAGCAACCTCAAACTTATGGGCTTAAGCGATTCTCTTGCCTCAGCCTCCCAAGTAGCTGGGACTACAGGCACCTGCCACAATGCCCGGCTATTTTTTTTTTTTTTTTTTGTGGTGGAGTTCTCATTTAGCAGTCCCAGGCCGGGCTCAAACCCACCAGCCTCCATGTATGTGGCTGGTGCCCTACTTACTGAGCCAAGCCAGTTCCAGTGTTTTTTTTCTTTTTTTTTTTGATAGAGACAGAGTCTCACTTTATCTCCCTCCGTAAAGTGCCATGGCATCACACAGCTCACAGCAAACTCCAACTCCTAGGCTTAGGCAATTCTCTTGCCTCCCGAGTAACTGGGACTACAGGTGCCCACCACAATGCCTCGCTATTTTTTTTTCTTGGCTGGGGCTGGGTTTGAACCTGCCACCCTCAGTATATGCGGCCAGCGCCCTACCCACTGAGCCACAGGCACCACCCAGTTCCAGTGATTTTTAAACCAAACTCCTAAGGACATAGAATTCCCTGTTCAGGGAGATGGAGTCAGTGGCTCATTACAACTTTGAATCTATATAATCATATGTTCCCTGATCAAATAAAATGCCCTTTGATAAGAGTTTCTGGAGATGGACATGGTACCTCATACCTGTAATCCTAGCACTCTGGGAGGCCAACGCAGTGGATTGCTTGAGATCAAGAGTTCGATACCAACTTGAGCAAGAATGAGACCCTGTCTCTAAAAATAACCGGGCGTTGTGGCAGGTGCCTGTAGTCTCAGCTACTTGGGAGGCTGCGGCAAGAGGATTGCTTCAGCCCAAGAGTTAGTGAGCTAAGATGCCACAGCACTCTAGCCAGGGTGACACAGTGAGACTCTGTCTCAAATTTTAAAAAAGTTTCTGTACCTTGGAAAAGAAAGGCTTGAAGACTATCAGTCCAGTTGCCTCACTTCATACATTGAAAATAGCCCCTGGGAACTACTGAGGATTGTAGCTTGAGGCAGAGCTAGGATTGGAGCGTGGAACATAAGACCTCCTGGTGCTGTACAAAGTGGGGTTCTCAGGACCCCTGCAAACCAGCCAAGTCTAAATCTCTGGGCTGGGCCTGGAATCCACATATCTCATAACCTCCTCCCTTAGGGTGAACCTAAAGCCCAGGGTCCAAACTTCCTAGCTCCTATCAGTGGGGCCCACTGGTCCTAAGCACAAAGCCTCCCTTTAGGACTGGGTCTGCCTCCCACAGCCCCAACCCCTCCCCCAGTCTGAGGTTCACTACAGTGTGACCTGCCCTTGGCCATCAGCACTCCTTCTTTCTCCCTTTATTGCCTTTCTCTCTGTTCTTCACAATAACGCTGGAACACAGTCATCCCTGAGCCACAGGCTTCTTGGCTACAGGGGGCTGTGAGGAGGGTGATACCCTCCCCTTTCCTCAGAAGGTATAGGCCCCCACGAAGATGGTGAGTCTCAGTACAGAGCTGGCCCGGTAGCTCATGAGGGAGTTCATGGTGACCATCTCCAGGTCTAGCACGTACTCCCGGGGGCCTGTCACCGGCCGGGCGAGGACCAGCATGGCGCTGACGTTGTTGATTTGCTGCAGGGCACAGTGGGGGCGAGGGGTGGGGGGGACATGTAGATTGTGTCAGCCTAAGTGCCAGTGCCCTACCCCCCAGCATCACCTCCTCCCCAGTGGCCAAGAGGTGGACAGACAGCCCTAGCCAGACCTTCGGCTCTTATCCAGCTCTCTGAAACCCTGGGCATCTCCCCTTCTGGGCTCTGGCTTCTGCTGTTGGGGATCTCCTACTGGTGCGCGCCTACCCTTTGCAACTAGTTCTTCTAACCAGGGTTAACTGCTGAGTCAAGGCCAGGTGTGACTCTTGGGAGTTATAGGGCCTTTGATGTGGAGAGGGCAGACTCCATTTAAAGAATTCAGTATCAAAAAAGAAAGAGCATGCAAAGATAACCAGACATACCCCGTCCCATGCTGAATACAGCACAAAGACCAGGGCTCCCTCCTCTGGCTGTGCACCACTCCTGGACTCCACCCACCTAGCTCCACCCAGACACTGGATTCTCAGACCTCAGGCCCTGCAGAATCCTCTCATACCAATCCCTTGTTTTATGGGTAAAGAAACTAAGGTCAGAGAGGGGAAAACAGTACCAGGACCCAAACCCCAGTGTCAGGTGCCTTGTTAGAATTTCATTTAACAGCTTGTCCTTTATACGATGGGAACTTGGCACACTCTTATCTTCCTACAGAAATCCTGCCTCCAAAGGCAGAGCTTTGAGAGAAGAGGCGGAGCAGAGTTGGCATAGCCCAGTTTGCCCCTTGAGACTTCCTGGAATTCAATTTTAGATTATACAGGTCAGTTGAGGGATAGAGGTAGGAGAAAGCCTTACCCTAATGTAGAAGTCCCCCTGCGAGTTTCCGGCACGGATCTGAAAGGCATTGTAGGCACCAGGGTAGACAGAGGTTGCCTGGATCTGGAACACATCGGCAGGCACACTGCGCTCTGAGGTGATGGTCATGTAGCGGTGCACAATCGATGAAGGCTGCTCTCGACACAAGGGGTTGGAGGCCGGACAGAGGCAGCGGCTAGAGACCCCGAGATGGGGGGTGTGAATGAGGTCATTACCCATCCTCTAAATCTCTACCCAGAAGGTTCCTCCCACTCTTGCTGTAACAGTGTGGTTTGGTCAAGAGGGACAATTCCCATCAACCCTCGGGTGTTGGTCAGTCCCAGTAGACACCAGTCTGCTCCAAAGCTCTCTGGGAGTTGTAGTTCCTCAGGCCTGGCATGGCGTTGACTCACTTGTCAGACACCTGGACATAGGGCTCAACACAGCGGTTGGTGTCCACACAGCGGTAGCCCCCATGAAAGTTGACACAGGTTTGGGCCTCAGAGCACTGGTGTGCGCCTGACTCACACTCATCAATGTCTGCCAGGGGAAAGGGGCTGGAATCAGGAGTATCAGGCCACTAGCCGCTGACACCATTCTACCCCCCAACCGACACGTGTACCTTGGCAGAGGCGTGTTGCCAGCAGTTGGTAGCCCTGTGGGCACTGACAGGAAAAGCGGCCTGGCTCATTGACACAACGGTACTGGCAGAGATAACTGGAATAGCTGCACTCATCAATATCTGAGAAAGAGCAGGGATGAGTACCCTGAGCCATGGGCAATCCTCACACATTTGTCCTGCAAACGCTTACTGAGAGCCCAGCCCCACATTAGGCTGAATGTGAGATGAGACCAGCCTTGCAAAGCTCAGCAGAGGACAGGGTTCAAAGAAAGACTGCCCCAGCACATTGGACAGCTCTCTGCCCCAAGACTGAAAGATACTAAATGAATGCATTGGGAACATAGAGGCTTAGGTGTGAACCCTACTGGCTGATTTTGGGGAACCTCATTTTTCCTATCAGTAAAATGAATGGGTTAAATTAGATGAGTTGTGAGGGCCCAATCTACTCTAGTTTTCAATAATTTGCCCAATTTCCACAACCCACAATCAACCCAAGCACCCAGCAGCCATCCCCTGCCAACTGTGGGCCACTTTTGTTACCCTTGTGTTGCCAGTTACCAAGGATGCCTCACTGCAGAATCAGTGCAAATGGGCCACCTTCCAGTAGACTGAGGTGTCTAGGCTGGGATGGAGCCCTTACTTAGTCTAGCTACATGAACTTGGGCAAGCTATTTAACCTCCCTTGCACAATAAAAGTCACCTTTTTTTTTTTTTTTTTT
>CAUYON010011328.1:0-56355 GCA_963573935.1 Arctocebus calabarensis
GTGCCGTGGCGTCACACTGCTCACAGCAACCTCCAGCTCTTGGGCTTAAGCGATTCTCTTGCCTCAGCCTCCCTAGTAGCTGGGACTACAGGCGCCCGCCACAGCGCCCAGCTATTTTTTTGTTTGTTTGTTTTGCAGTTCAGCCGAGGCCGGGCTTGAACCCGCCACCTTCGGTATATGGGGCCGGCGCCCTACTCGCTGAGCCACAGGAGCCGCCCGATACATTTATATTTTAAAAGGGGGAAATTATAACCACCATGTAGTGACAAAGAGTAAGCAATAATAAATATTTGCTAAATAAATAATAGCATTAATTCAATTTTCTTTTAGAAAGTTTTAAGCTTGTCTCACAATTACAAAACAAATGTACAATGCACAGCCTTAATGGAATTCAGTGTATCACATTTAACTGGGGAAGCACTGTGGAAAAGTTTTAAGATAGAATGTAAACTCTATGAGAACAGATATTAACAGTGCAGTGTGTATTCCTCTGTCTTAGCTCTTCTGCCTTTTTGATTACACATAATAGTTGCTCATTTATATATTGGATATATGCTTAAAATAAAGAGATTTAATTATGTGCCAAATTCCTCGTTAAACACTTTGCCTAATCCTAGAAACACAGGGAATTTCAGAATCCTTCTGTACTTTTAATACAAAGTTGTTCTGAGTTTATTCTGCCATCAAAAACTACATAATAAAGAAATTTAACTATGCAAGGAATGGTCCCTTTATTATGTCATCTCCCCCTCTGATGCTCTAACATTTAAAGCATAATTAACTTGGGGGATTTAAGTCATTTGCCCAAGGCCAAAGAGCTGGTAAATTGTAAGTCAACAATTCCAAACCCTAGATAATCCAGCTCCAAGTGGCAAATGACTTGTGATAGTAATAGAGGAAAACAGACCTTAAAAGGAGTTCAGTGGGAATGCCTAGCAGGGTCTTGGCTTCTTGCAGGAAAGAATTCAGGAGTACGCCAACAGACTAAGCAAGTTTATTATAGCAAGAAAAGAAAAACTTTCCCCGTTGATAAGGCAGTGGCTATTTTTCTTAGAGTTACAGAGAGTAGCACTTTTTAAGTTTCTGAAGTCTTATTCTATACCTATTCAATGGTAAGCAAAAGGAGGATTATTCATAAAATTTCTGAGAAAAGGGTGAGGAGTTCCTAGAACTGGGAGCCTCTTCCCTTTTTTAAAACATTTAAGGTAACTTCTAGCATTTGTACACTGTTGTGGCACTGATATGTGTTTCTGATAATATGCTAATACATGCTAATACGTTATACATTATAAGCAGAGTTAATGACCAGTGAGGGTAGTCTGAGGTCGTTTTCCCAGTACCATCTTTGTTCTGGCTAGTTGGACCATCTTCTCCATTGCTTCCAGCTTTATCGAAGACCTCGTTTCAGGTTTCATGACTTCTTATAGAACAGAGCCTGCCAGTTCCCTTTCTTAATGGGATAGCATCAAATGCTTACCTAATAATACTGGGAGGTCATTCTTATTGTGAAGATGGAATGAACCATTGTAAGAATGAATCAACTCAAACTTGAAGAATGATGTTATATAAGTGTCAGAAGACATAAACTTCCAAAATTCTCAAATAATTTGATACCAAATGTATGATACAATTATCATTTATTATCTTTGAATTAAGTATTTTAGTTACGGTTGTTATGTATATTTTAAAATCGGTAATAGGTGTGGCACCTTCTTAGGTTACCTCTCCTAATGAGATTGGTCGTTATATGATAATCTAAACAGATTTAATGCGCCATTGAAGCTGGTCTCCTAGATTCTTGGTTTGTGAGCTTTATCTGCTTTGCCTTAGGCCATAATACTCAGTCTTTTGACACATTCAGGAAAGGTGTCAATGTCAATTGCTGTCACTACCACTGTGAACTGTTCAAACCTTTTAAAAGAAAATCTAGGAAGATTTTCAATCTTGATTATAATAGTGAACTGTGGTAATTCTCTCAAGACCTGAAGTTACAGAAATACTACAACTTTACCTTACTTCTAAGGATATAATGTGATATTACATAAAAGTGAAAGAAGTTGAAGATTCAGAAAGTAAAACTTATGCAATTAAAGGACTTTAATTTGAAACCATGGTTTCTTCTTTGAGAATGTTTGCTCAACAAAAGTTAGACAGTCACTAACGCTATGTGTTCTGTGTCATGCTTTGGACCTCCTAGAATACAGAGCACATGTAATTATGCCTAATCTTGTAAAGGATGATATTTTTTTTGGCAATGCCGCAGCCTTGAAATAGTGGGCTTCAATCAGAAACTGCAAAGATTTTATGTTCACTTTTACAAGTAACTTTCCCTTTATCTTCTGGAGCATGCAGTATTATATAACAATGTTCATGTGTTTAATTTACAATAGCTCTCATTTGGAGAGTGAAGATTGAACTAAAAATATGTACTATTATCTACTTTGTATCATTAAATGTGTTCTGAATGTTATGAGTCATTGCAGAGGTAGCAGTGTTGTTGGTGATTGAGATACCCTCTTCATACCCAAATCTTAATTTTGCAGAATGTTGTCAGAAAAATTTTTCTTTGATTCAGAGGACAGTGTGGGTGACATTGTAGGCTTCTTAATGGGCAAGTGACTTGATTCAAAAAGGTTTTGTAAGGCTTTTTGCATTAAATCCATCAGCGACCCCACCAAGCATATCTTCAGCAAGGCATCTGTGCTTTTAGGTGACTGCAGGTCTGAGATAGCTGCCTTTAATTATTATCTTCCTACACACTGGATTAGGCAGCTCAGTTTTATAAGCCAATGAAATGATCTAAATGCAGAAATGAAAACTGTTGTATTGTGGGTCAGTCCCTAGATTTCTCTCCATTTTTTTTTTGATGCCTAGAACTCTCTGTTAAACCATAAAGATGAATAACCCTACTTGACAAGTAGATCATTTAAAATGTTAAGCATGGGCGGTAAGCTAACCATCTGATGAGTGGAACAAGCTAGTTGGGAGGGGAAGCACCCTCTGTCACAGACCAGTGAGGCAGTGGACATGGAGATCATTTGGTCTCTGCACTGTTAGTTCCTCCACATGTTCCCAAGAGTTGCCTCAGGGAAGAAAAACAAAGGCAGCAATCTTGAACTGCATGATCAAAGTATTTACCACCTATTCAGAGATACAAAGACAAGTGAAATGGCTTGAAAAATTATGGTTGCATGGAGAAAAAAATGCTATATTTTTCGACATCCCTTTAAAACATTTTCACAGAAATGAGCTCTAGAAGGTTTTTCGTTATTTATCACACCCCCCCCCCATTTTTGCCATTCTGGAGGAATTGAGCTCTATTTTCTCAACAACAGTAGTTCTCAATGTGAAGACCAGTAACATCAACATCATCTAGAAAGATATTAATACATGTTATTCTGTGGACCGTGAGTATATGAGGAATCGGTATCTTCCTCTGAATTTTACTATGAACCTTAGACTGCTCTTTAAAAAGTTCTTATTTAAAAAAAGATTGAACATATCTGACCCTAACTCACATCTACTGAGCCAGAAGCTCCAGGCTAGATTCAGAAATTTGTGATTTAGCAAATCTCCAGATGATTCTGTTTTACCATAATTTAAAAACCACTATTGAAGAATATGCCTGGGTCTGAAAAAGGAGGCAGTCGGTTCCACAATCACCCTATTTATTTAAAAGTAGAAATCAGCCTACAGCCTATTATTGGTTTATATGTAAACTCCAACCTGAATCTGCACAGGAAAATTGATTCTTAGAAGCATGGTTTCCTGCTTAGACAGAAACACTTGAAGATCATGATCACAGCACGTAATCTAGTCTCTAGTGCAAGTGGAAACTTATTTAGTAATTTAGGAGTGTGTGATTAGATTAATTTAGCTGTTGTTGCAAGAAAACCAGCAACAATGTTGCTTCAAAAACAAAGAATTAGGCTGGGCACCTGTGGCTCAATGGGCTAAGGCGCCAGCCACGTACACCTGAGCTGGCGGGTTCGAATCCAACCCAGGCCTGCCAAACAACAATGACAGCTGCAACCAAAAAATGGTCGGGCGTTGTGGCGGGTGCCTGTAGTCCCACCTACTTGGGAGGTGGAGGCAGGAGACTCACTTGAGCCTAGGAATTGGAGGTTGCTGTGAGCTGTGATGCCACAGCACTCTATCCAGGGTGATAGCTTGAGGCTCTGTCTCAAAAACAAAAACAAAAAAAACAAAAAAATTATTTTTCATGTAATCATCAGAAATGAGTATTCCATTTCAAGATTTAGGGATTCAGATGTCTTTTTTTTCCTTCCTCTTAGATAGAGTCTTTCAGGTTAGAATTCAGGGGCTAAAGAAATGGTCCTGCCTCAGCCTTGAAGTAGCTATGGTGCATGATACCACACTGGAATAATTTTTTTGTTTTTTGTTTTTTTAGAGACAGGGTCTTGCTATGTTGCTCAGGCTGGTCTCAAATTCTCAGCCTCAACAATCTTCCATCCTTGGCTTCCCAAAGTTCTAAGATTTCAGGCATAAGTTACCATGCCCAGCTCAGACTATTTATATTTTCTGAATCTGGAGTCTGTCTTGAAAGAATTATGTGACACCTTCATTCATATTTTGTTAGCAAGATTTTAGCCACCTGGGCACACCTATCTGGAAGGAAGGGCTGAAAATCACAGTTCTTGACTTACCAACTGACTATGACTCTATTACACAGAAATAAATGTGTAAATGTGTGTGGAAGGTGTATTAGTGGATTTAGGAAGATAAACAGTGGTCTCCTTCTAAAGTGTTTAGATCATCTATTCTAATAAATTTCTAGACCTCACCCATGATTAAACTAGAGTCTCCTGGATAATATTTACATATCCATAAAAGAGAATCATGTGCAGATATTAAACATAGTGTTTATATTAAGTTTTTATGATATAAGAAATATTAGAATGTTGAGCAAAAAATATTGGGTAGGCATAATTTCATTAACACAGAACGATCCCAACTATATAAGAGTGCAGAAAGAAACAAAGGAATGAATTACATTATTTCCTATTCAGAATATATTTTTTATCTCCTATTATGTGCCTGGAGCTGTGCTAATGTTTGGAGACAAAATAGTCAACAAGATAAACTTTAGATACACAAGAAATATATTTTGGTTGAAAATAGTAGAAAGTAAACAAAACTTTTTGAAATTTTTATGCCTTCGTAGAGAGGTTACATGTGATTTGTTTTTCAGACTCTTGAATTTTCCATGTTTTGTATTACAGCCATGCCTTATTTTTATAGTCAACAACATAACAAATGCTTTTTTCTTATGAAAGATAAATGCAAATGGAGTTCCATAAAATTAAACTACTGCATTAAAAAGTGAGAGAAAGAAAAAGACTATATGAGGGAATCTTTTAAATAAACACTTCAAATTACTTTCAAGATGTGGCCTTGAGCCAATATAAATTTACTGAAGTTTTATATTTCTATAATCTTGAATAATCCTAATTGAGCATTTTGCTAGGCCTCTGGAAACTATTTCTGAAAATCAATTAAAGATGTGCTTATATTCCTAGCATTGTATTTATTTAGGAAGAAACAAATAAATAATGTTTTCAAAAGAAGATCTTTAAAAGTCAATGAGTTTATCATAGCAAGGCCCTCACTTCTTTTTTTTTTAACAAGTGAACAGTTTATTAAGAATTAAACAAAGGTATGATGTGATACAGTACAAGCAAGACACTCAAGATAGTAGTAGTACTACTCACCCAAAAACTTAAATTTCACTTCAAAAAAAAATCACAAGACAAAAGAGAAAGCAATTTCACTGTTATAAGATAAGATATTTCATGCAAAGTATTAACTCTGCCCCCCCAAAGCCCAACCTCCCAGGAGATTATGGATGCTTAAAGGTAAGAAGTGCTCAACCACCACACTTAGACTTACTAAATTATGGGAAACTCAAGAAGAGCTGCCTTGCCTTGCTTTCTGAAAGGCCAGCGTTTTTCTCTCTAAGCTTACGTCCCACTGTCCAGGCCTCTATCTCTGTAACTGGTCTCTTACTGACTTTTGTAGCAATCCTGCTTTTTGCTACATTTGGGTCTTGTGTTAGCCTGGCATCCTAACCTTCACATACTAACTTGAGATTAAGAGATGAGCAAATAAAACATAGCATACCAGTCAAAGCTGAGTATCAGAAAATTAACATTTTTTAGTTGTATGAGTATGTCCTAAGTTTTACAAAGGGATGTTCTTAGAATCTCAATTTCCTTTTTTGAAAAAATTTGCAGTTACACATGTTTCAGGACAGTTACAAGAATTAAGAGCACTAAAGTATCATATGGGACATATTTATACTGAAATAATTATTCACCATTTATCTGAAATTCAGATTTAACTGGGGTTCCTGTATTTCATCTTGCACCTGTGTGCTAACTTCTAAAAGATTTCCCTGCCGCTGTCAGTACTGGCCTGTGTGCCCAGTTGACAGTTGTAGCTCTGGCTTTTCTGCACTGTTGCAATGCACTATTTTCTTTCTGGTCTTCGCCTTTGATTTCCTCCATTTCTGTGAATGGTCCCTCTCAATAGCCTTTTCCATCTGTATAACTTTCCTTACTCGCCTGCTGTTTTGTGTGCGGCTGGTATTCCCTCCAAGTGCCTGGTCTCATAAACCGAAACCTCTCCCATCTGGACTGTTACCCTCGCTTCACCGCCATTAAGTCCTAGCTTTGTCTGGGGCAGTTCTATTAAAAGCAACACAATCATGCAGCCCCTACTTGCTTGCAGGCATCGTGAGAGATTCTGCCGTTCGGAGAGGAGTGAGGCAGTGCTCTGTCATCGGGGCCCTCAGAGTTAAGGGACAGACATCAGATGTGATGATAACGTCCCCAGTAACCTCTTTTGGATCCTTGCTATTAACACAGGGCAGAAGCATCAGCCTCCTCAATGCTGCAGCAACCCCGTCAAGCGTGTGCAGCTACCACCTGTCAGGAAGCAAAAGAAGGTTCTGAGGATAATGGTGTTTCCCGGGTAAACACCTTCACGGACAGACCGGACTGGGGGTCCAGGGCTCTTCCTCTGGATTGGCTGGACGTTGCATTGGCCCAGCCTCACCTGAACCCGTTTTCTCACATACCAGTCACTTTTTATGTCCAGTGCTCCTTCCTGGGGGAGAGGGACACCCTTGGGAGCTGTTATAGGAGTTATTCCTTTGTCTTTTCTTGTCCCCCTTGATGATGGTGACACTAGCTTGAAGGTCCATACTCATTAACTTTTCTAAATTTCTTCCTAATGTGTATAGGGCTAACTAAAGCAAGCATGACGGATATCCAGTATTTAAAACGGAAGCCTGTGTACATACACAGAGAGGTCATATAGGAAAACACAAGCAGGCCTTTCTTTGGCCTCCACCCCCCACTACTCCAGTTCGAGGTGTGGATGACCTCACTGTCTTGTTGGTCTTTCCACTGTAGAAATAACGATGCAGGAATGTGATCTCATCTTGCTCTGTCTTGAATGAGCCTTTTCTGCTTTGTGTCCAAAACCATCTGTCTTAGGGATCAGATGAAGGGGTCATATTCCAGTTGTAATCTCTGGAATAATGAGAAGGCTTGCACCTCAATGCAACCATTTGTTTTTTTCTGGCTAAGACAACCATAGTAATGAGGAATTCAATGGCATTTGGCTATGAACCTCTCAACATTAATGAACTTTAGTTCACACAAATTAAGTAAATGGCAGACGTGTGTAAGATCTGTTCTATTTTTCCTCCCTTGCAAAGCAACTTCCTCTGTAGAAGGGTCAAAGGCCTTTCTCAGCCCCAGACTCTCCTGATAACCGGCTCGGCTGCTCGCAGCTCTCTCGGTGCGAGTCACCACCTTCAGTTTCCAGGTTCACCCTTCCGGCGAGGATATTGATCATCTCAGGTTCTACACAACATGTAAGTTTGTTTTCCCCTCGATGGACTGACTTGAAATTAGTTGTGCAACTTTGATCTTACCAATTTGGCAAAGAATTCAAAGAGTTTAGACAGATGTGGCACTCGGTGGGCACTGTGGGTGGGAGAAGAAGCAGATTTATTGTGGAGGAGGGGGGAAGAAACATTCTAGGACAAGTCTAATAAGGATGTGGGACTATGTTGAAAATTGAAGGCAGTGGCGTTGGTGTTCCAGGAATGACAGAAATTCCAGACTGATTTTGCTAATGCAAGAAAGTCTGTAGGTGGCTGTCAGTTTGGGAGAGGCATGTATTTAATTACGTCCCTGATGGTAAGCTTTAAGGAGCTTTGATACAGTCCAGTTTTAGAAAATATTGGAAGAAGTTAACTGATACAGGCAGTAGAGCCAGGTGTGAGCTCTTCCACAGTTGTCTATTTTTATATGATTAAATAACTACCCAGGTAGCCTCTTAGAATAGCAAATATTTCAATATACCACTCGGGCCTTCTTAAGATTTTATTTAAAATATACTATGCTTTAAAAATAAATATGCATAGCATAAATAGTGCAAATAGTGAAGCATCTTGAAATGTGTTGATGTGGGAGAGTTCTAGTCTATGTTCAGGCGTTCAGCTCCAGAAACTAAAAATAAGTCGTAGATTATTCAGCATGTAAGCTTTGCTTCGTCAACACTTTTACATCACTCTGTACCTCCTTAGATCCCTTTTGTACATTCACATTAGATCGAGCATAATATAATTTTTTGAGCCATATTTTTCTTTTTTTTTCCCTCTTTTTTTTTTTTTGTAGAGACAGTCTCACTTTATTGCCCTTGGTAGAGTGCCGTGACATCACACTGCTCACAGCAACTGCCAACTCCTGTACTTAGGTGATTCTCTTACCTCAGCCTCCCAAGTAGCTGGGACTACAGGCGCCCGCCACAATGCCCGGCTATTTTTCTGTTTTGCAGTTCAGCTGAGGCCGGGTTTGAACCTGCCACCTTCGGAATATGGGGCCAGCGCCCTCCTCGCTGAGCCACAGGCGCCACCCTCCATATTTTTCTTGACATGAAGTCATTGTCAAAAGATTAAAAAAAAAAGTAGGCAATTGATTCAGGAATATTGTCTTTGATTACTGTGAAACTGTCAGTTGCTCCTGTTTTCGAATTTGATCAAGGGTGGTTGTGTGCTGTAGCAGTGAGTGACAGTTCACTCATAGAATACCTGCTATTCTATTTTATTTGATAAGGCTAAAATTACTAAGGTAATGAAAAATAGAATTATGGAAGCATAAATTGTACAACAATTGGAGGTTGCTGTGAGCTGTGACATGCTTTGTACAATTGTGCAAGTAATGTATATATTCGTTAGAAAGAAAAATAAGGTTATTGACTATACATTTTAAAAGGCTTCCCAAGGCTATAAGATAGTCGTGCTCATGAACACACACATTCAGGCTCATGCTTTGAACCTAAGAAGAAGCTTTCCAGTGTAAGAACTTTAACAAAACTGGAAACGACATCTTGTGGCTGTTGGTGACGTGTCCCTCTGCACCACTGCTAAGCAGGAAAGGCTTCCTCAGTGCTGTCTCCTCCACATCGCAGTTCGGAGAACCAAAACTTTCAAGGCTACAGTGAAAGTGTCCAACTGTTAGATCTGAATTCAAAGATTGAACTAGCATGCACAGGTGCTTGAGGGAAAAATTTTTGCTGATTTGTTGCTAAATTAAAAATGAACTTTTTTCAGAAATTAAAAAGTAAAAAGAAGTTTTCGTGTATGTGATTGATGGATCTCAATTACTTGTAGTTTCATAGTCAGGCAAACATGTCCAAAATAGTTTTTAAACCTCTGGCTATCAGCACTTTTAAAGCGATCAAATTGCAAAGAGAATGCAAAATTTTCAAGTTGGTCAGTTTGCTAACTAAGGTTTTAAAGTTAATGGAAACTTTAAATTAATCCCTTTTTTTGTCCCCCCTCTCTCTCTTCTTTCCTTTTTTTTTTTTTTTTTTTTGTTTCTTTTTTTCAAGTTTATAAGCAGTGCTGGGAAGAGAATTGAGCTGCATCCATAGACACATCCTTTTATTAATTTCTTGTCTTGACATTTCTTGGAAGGCTTTCATGTGTATGTTATTTGACACTTCCCATGAAAACTCCCAATCTCAATGGGGTTTTCTAGGAATAAAATTCTTATCAGTGCAAATTTATTGTTGGTGGGCTTTGGAATTGGATAGTGGAAAGTCCCTTAAGAAACTGAATCTGCACATTGACACGGAGGTGAGTACAGGAAACTCATCATTTGGCTTTTGGGTTCTATCACTGGCACTTTGTTGTAAGCACTTGCTCATTTCAGCTCAGGACATATTGTTAGGAAGACCTTTTAATCAAGGAGTGAAGTGGGGCAGAATCATACCATCTTATATTCAAAACAGAATGTAAAACTCATTCAGTCCACATCTGCACTCCAGGCACACACCCCTCTGAAAGTGCACCGCATGTTAACAGCGGTGGCTCTGTTCGGATATGTCCCCCTAACTCTCATAGGTGACCAAATGCTCTTTTGAGAGAAGAAAACAAATATAGTTTATTAACAAAGTTCTCATATCTAGATTACAGTGTTTAATCAACAAGCTATTTCTAAATAATGTAAGTACAGGAAAGCATTTTTTATGTGCACTTTTAACCCTCAAGAATTAACAAGCATCTCATTGGTTTATCTCTATCAGTTTAAGATAATTTTAGAAAATGTAGAAGATTTTTGAACTTTTTTTTGACAGAGTTTCACTTTGTCACCCTGGGTAGAGTGCTATCGCATCATAGCTCACAGCAAGTTCAAACTCTTGGGCTCAAGTTATCCTCTTGCCTCAGCCTCCCAAGTCCTTGAGACTATAGGTGCCTGCCACCATGAGTAACAAAAGGAAAATTGTTGTCATTGTGATTTCAAAGGACTTGAAGCGTCAGAAGCAATAAATTAAACTGAAATTATTACATGCAGCTCAAATCCTTAAGTAAGGTTGCATTGGCTTCATAAAAGCATAAGTCTGATTTACACACGTTTACAGCAATGGGATAGAATTCATACATTGAGTTCTTGGGAGGGTCAGGAAATACTTCTTGGAGGTGTCACATGAGAAGAATCATGATGACTAAGAATGGTATAAAAAGCACGGTCATGCTAGACAGGGTGGATACCAATCACAAAATCAAAGGCAACACAGAGAATAAAGTTTTCTTCAAAATGAGAGTCGTTGGTGAGGGTAGGGACATATGTGGGGAGAGGGATGGAACTGGAAAAGAAAATGATCGGTGTCAGGTCCAGAATGTTCTAGTCTAGGACAACCTGGTGAAGGCCTCTTTCTCATGACGGTGAGTAACTAGTAGATGATTTAAACAGAGGCAGTGAAGTTTGCCTTTTAGGACTGTCACCGTGAAGGGAGTTTGGACCATGTGAGACTAGAGCCAGGGAAACCAGCTGGTTAGTAGTTACAGTAATGCAGGTAACAAATGAAACAAGCCCGGACCAGATTGTGGTCTAATTGAACATAAAGAATAATGAAAACTTACATTCTATAAATAACTTTACACTAATCGACGTTAGGGCTTACAATACCTACAGGTATTCTTAACGTATAACATATGAGAATAAACATTTCAATGTAACATATGTGTACATTGAAAGAGTACACATCAAGGAAAGAAGTTGGGACAAATATGGTTGAAAGGTTATTATGTTTTTAAGGTGGGTTTTCCTCCAAGGTTAGACAATTTTCAGGCAAACTGTCTTTTTCCATGAAGATGGCTGTTATCTTTTCTAACCTGCGTGTTTGCAGGCTTACTACAGAGGGAGCCCCTTGGCTGGCTCTTGATATCCTTGAAGGGTTAGCAAAGCCCCATTTTGCTAGCACTTTGGAGGGTCAAAGTGGGTGCAATGCCTGAGTTCCAGAAGTTTGAGACCAGGCTGACCAAGAGTGAGACCCCCGTCTCTACTAAAATAGAAAAATTAGCCAGGTGTTGTGGCAGGCACCTGTAGTCACAGCCACTCAGGAGGCTGAGGCAAGAGGGTCACATCAGCCCAAGAGTTTGAGATAGTTGTGAGCTATGATGCTACAGCACTCTACCCAGAGCAGGAAAGTGAGACTGTTTCCAAAAACAAAAGAAAATAAACAAAATAGCAATAACACAATCCCATTTGAGAGGTTTGTAGTGCCCACTTGGTGTACAGACATGCATATTTCCTTGGCATAATGCTTGGTTGAGAAATGCTTCCTCTGATAACATGTGGTCATGACAGCCACTAAAATATGAACAGACATCAATAATCAACATTTTACAGAGGGTTCTGAGTCCTGGGTCTGGCGTGGTTAAGGATGCTGAAACACAGTTGTCAAACTGAAAATGAAATGAGTATAAGTGTAGCTATTTTTTTTCTAACTTCACATTAGTATGGGGTTACCCAGGAGTAGGTTACCTGCTTTGCATTTGTGAGGTTAAAGTTAGAGCAGTGTTTGTATCTCTCAATCAGGAAGCGGGCAATGCATCTAGGCTTATACCATGGAATACTATTCAGCCATAAACATGGAAACTTTGTATCTTTTATAACAGCCCGGATGGAATTGGAGAACATCTCATAAGGGAAGCAGCTATAGTTTTACCAGATTTCATTCTTGAGTCCTGACACTTTGTCAGAACTTTCCACCTGTACAGGCTGGAGAAAGGGACAGACAGGACTGGGTAAAAGATGAAGATGGGCTTTAACATGATGGGATGATTTTAAACCCCAGGTCATGAATCACAAACTCCACATCTCAGGAAGATCCCCTCTCACTATATTCTTAGCAGAGCAGCCAAGGTCTTAATCTTCTTAAAGCTTTGTGAATAGTTGACGTAGATACATGTGGAAATTTGCAGCAGGCTGTCTTTATGCCCTCTTAGAAAAATTTCAGCTTTCCTTTTCTTTTGGGAAGCCACATTGGCTGTGTTATCAAAGAAAAATGTCATAGACCCATATTTTCTGAATTACCCTTGAAATTATGGTTAGATTGGCCCCACAAGGAAAACTTCAGGTCCAAAACTCCCCCCACACACTGGGAACTAAAAGAGGCAAATGCTAGAATATGAGAAAAATGTAAAAATGAATTAATCAACAGTAAGAATGTTATTTAGGAAATATATATAAGAGGAAAGGAAGGAATTCTGATGCATCACATCTCAGCATCCCAAAATCTATATTAAGAACTTCCATTTAGAAATTCTGTGTTATTGAGAGTTTATTACATGCCAGGCATATATCTTCATATCTGTTCTGAGGAAAGAGAATAGAGGGTAAATACAGACCCAGGGTTACCCAGCTATGAATGTGGAGCAGAATTCTGCAGGAGGTCCATCAAGTGTCACGGTGGGTAACATATTCCTGAGGGGTCACCTGAGGACACTGCAGGGTCAGGAAGAGATGAAAATCACTCACATGGGGTTGGGTGTTGATTCTGCCTTTGGAGCAAGACACACACCTAAACAGATATTATGCCAGGTGGGAGTATCATTAAATAACAAAAAATGTTCAGATAAAATGCTCTGGATGTTCAGAAGAGAGGAATGTTAACATTAGATAGCTGACAGCTGAACTATTCCTTAACACATAATTACCTTATGAACATGTTAATATCTGGGTAGGAAGCTTCTTCACGTGCAAAGATGAGATTTATTCACAGTCTTAGATCTAGGCAACAATACGGCATGAGTGTTGAATAGCGTTAGATTTTACCAGAGGAGAAAATGCATGGTGAGTAGAAATTAAATATAAGGAACTGATAGGCCTAGATTTTGAAGTTAGAGAAAGAAATCTTCTCTGGGCATTGTGTACTAAAGATTTCTGAGAAATACAATCTCTTTTATATAGCATGGTTACAGATTATATATATAGATATATAATCTGTATTATTATATATATTTCCCATTGAATAATTTTTAGGAACTATATTCTTCACTTTTTTAAAATCAAATGGTTTGCAGAACTCCCCTTTATACATTAAAAAAATTAAGGTCTTCTTTTGAATGAATACTTCAGCCTCTGAGGAGCACACTTTGGAAAGCCTTTGATATGTGATGGATATTCTTTTCTTGTTTGATTCAAAGCTGGGGTAATGCAGCAGAAAGGGATGCTTTTCATTTTGATAGAAAGGCACTACGTGAATCTCTGTTAGACTCCAAAAATTAAGCTAGGAGCTGTGTCAACCTGTTCTCTGCTTTACATCCACGTGGGACGGTCTGCACGCATCCCTGTGGTCAGTAAGTACGGGTCAAGTACAGCAGGTCCACCTCGCTGCTGGCAAGTGCCCAGCAGAGCAGATGTTCCTTTCTACGAGAAAGAGGAAATAGAAAAAAATCAACATGAGGTCTATAAAAATTCTGCGCCATAAGGGACAGAAAAGTATCCCCCTGAAAAAGAATTGGAAGAGAATCTTACTTCTAAAAACTAATTCTAAAGTGAACGGAAGGGTAGTGTGTTATGTACACAGGAAAGATATGGGATTAAATAACAACAATAACAATATGTGACATTTCTGTCATATTTACTGTGTGCCAGTTATCATATTTTTTAGATTGTATGTGAATGTGGGTATATGCCTGTATGCATGTGTGTGTACGTCAAGTTCAAGGGAGCATATCTAGAGGGAGGTGAGTTTTGTATAAATTGAAGACACTCATGTAATCAGGACAAGATAAACAGAACATCATTAGGACCCACAGCCCCTCTGTCCTCCTTTTCACTTGCTACCTAACCCCAAACACATGTACATCAAGATAAATTAATCATCACTGTATAGTAGTGTAAATTAGATCCACACGTTTGTACTGGTACATCATCTTGATAAAATGCCACGTTCAAATTTTTTGCCCCTTTTTTCCCCTCATCAGTTATCTGTCTTAGGGATTTGTATGAATCCTTCGTTCTGTATTAGATACAAGGCTCGGGAGGGTTTGACGCCTGTATTATGAGAATCTTTCTGATTCTTTACATTGCATTTTCACAGTCCTACTGGCCACCCTTGGTTTCTCTAATTTCCAAATCTTTGTATACCTGATTTAACTTTCTCTTTGACATCATTCACCCTTGGTGTGAAGTGAATTTAAGAAATCTTTGCCTACTCCAAAATCACGAAGATGCCTTTCTTTGTGTTCTTTAAAAGCTTCACACCTTTACTTTTGACCCTTAGAACTGTGGTATGTTTAGAATGCTTTTGTGTTTGTGGTATAATATATATGATTATCTGACAAGCCCAATCATTTGTTGAGAGTATTTCTATACACAATTTCACTATGACTTTTGTAATAGATCAATTTATGGAATATGTATGAATATGTTTTTGGAATTTCTATTTTGTTTTATTGGTCAATTCATATATGTATGATTTTAACTACTTCACAGATATTAAAATAGCATAATCCTCATGAAGACACAATAAATGGTACATTAATACCTACCTACACATTAGGTATTAAGGAAGTTAAGGAAGCAGGGTCAGTGAGATGTTAAGTAACTTGCCAAAAGTCACATTGTTTAGTTTATAAACTCTCATAAACAAGAAACAAGCTGAGATTTGGATTAAAATGAAGAGTAGATTGAAAGAGAATTAAATCTCAATAGCAAAAGCAGTTTACACACTATAAGTTATGAAGTGTAGAATTAACAGGTCATAAAATTCATTGTTCTTTCAACTCTTTATGAATCTGTTTTTATTTTCCATCTCAAGGTAGATTTTATGCTCTTTTTTTTGGCGTATAACTCACCCTCACACATAATTTTCATGGAGAAATGGGAAAGACCTATGCCACCACCCTCCACGGAGTGATCCAATAAGATTCCAAAACGCGACTCCTGATATTAGCAAGATTTGTTTTAAGGACTTGAGGTAGAAGCAAAAACCAGATTTCCAATTATTAGGAATTGTTGGAAAGTGAGAAAGTGGAGGCATTCAGCAATAACCAGGTGGGAACAACGCAGGAGACTGTAGTGTCTAAATGGAGAGTTAGGTTAAAAAATTATGTTTTTCTATTATTTTTGGTTTTGTTTCTAAACATTTTGAAAGAAAAGGTGCTCATGTAGAAGGAAGATGAAACTATTGGGGACACTTACATTTGCCATTTGTGCCATCTGGACAATATAGAAACGGAACTAATCTATAGGTCGCTTCAATGTTCTACATTTAAGAGAGATAAACTTTAATGAGAAAAAGAAAACAGAAATTAGTTTCTGAATTATTTAAAAATATTACAGGAGATGAAAACTGCTTAGTAGTTTCCACCGTGTAGATAATGCATCATGATCAATAAATAAATGCTACCCTTACCTTAAGAGCAAATATAGGAATGCATTATTAAAGAGGAATAAAATTATTTGGCTTCATTATTCCTGCACATTTAATGGTATGTGTATAGCTTAGAAGCCATACTTAAATTTTAATATGACTCATTTTAATTGGGCCAAAGACGAATCAAAAAAAAAATTTATATGCGGTGGCTCTTCAGAGACTTTTTATTGGTCTCACTCGATGAAGAGAAAATGCATGTCGTGCTTTGGGTACATTTTGACTTGCTGGAAGAATATAATGGAGAGAATAACAATTTCAAGGGGTAGATGTTTAAATCCAGGTCACCCAGAGTTAAAAAAGAGGACACAGTCCACTCGCCTTTACTGTTTATTTTTAAAAGATTAATTTTGAAATGTTTTAATTCACAAGAAATAACCTAATAGCACTTACGTGTTCACTACTGAGATTAAACAAACAGCGCTTAGCTTAGCTATCTCCTGTGTTTCTTACGTGAGGCATGATTTTCTTCTTAAGAAATAAACAATTACAGGTATTACAAAAGCCCATCCCTTTTCCTACTATCCTTAGAAATGATTGTTCTCTGAAATAAACTCTGAAGTTTGAAGTCTGTGCCTATGGGTGCTACGTATTTTAAACATATTTGGCCCAGGCCAGGTGCAGTGGCTCACGTCTGTGATCCTCGCACACTGAGTAGCCAGGAGAAGAATCTGTTCAGCTCAGGAGCTGGAGACCAGCCTGAGCAAGAGCAAGAGAGAGACTCCTCCTAAAAACAGGAAAAATTAGCCTGCGTTGTGGTCCCAGCTACTTGGGGAGCCGAGACAAAAGGATCACTTGAACCAAGGAGTTTGAGATTGCTGTGAGCTAGGCTGACACCATGGCACTCTAGCCTGAGCTACGGTGAGACTTTGTCTCAAAAAATAAGTAAATAAATAGTAAAAATTTTAGTCCTTATATTGTATTTATATCAGAATATATTGCATTGTTTTCTATTTTATTTGAATTGTTTCATACCATAAAGAAACTTTTTCATAGTTTAGGTTTTCTTTCTGCATTATGTAATTTTTTTTAAATTTGAAGCATATAAATACATAACTATTTAGGTATCCATGAAAATATTCCATTGTTTGAATAAAGTATATTTTTAACATAGGTTTGTGTTTATTTTCACCATCGTAAATAGTAAAACAGTACTATCCTCGTCATGTAAGCTTTTTCTCAAGTGCTAAATAAATCTGTAGGCTAAAAACGTAAACAGAAGGCTTATATTTCCAATGTTATAATTTATACTTCTATCAGAAACATTAAGTTGCCGCCCCATCCTTGGAAATAGTACTGTCAGACACTGATTTTTGCCTATATGTCTGTGATATAGTAAAGGGATTAAAAAAAAATTAGCTAGTATCAGCTCTGTGCCTGTGGCTCAAGGGGCTAAGGCACCAGTCACATAAGAGCTGATGGCTTTGAATCCAGCCCAGCCCACCAAACAACAATGATGGGTCAACCCCTAAATGGCCGGGCATTGTGGCGGGCGCCTGTGGTCCCAGCTACTTGGGAGGCAGAGGCAGGAGAATCACTTTAGTCCAGGAATTGGAGGTTGCTGTGAGCTGTGATGCTACCGCACTCTATCCAAGGAGACAGCTTGAGGCTCTGTCTCAAAAACAAAACAAAACAAAAGAAAAATACCTAGTGTCAGGCACAATACTGAAAATCTGAATTATTTTTCTTTAGATTTGATAACAAGGTAAGGATTTCTATTTTCATTATTTTAATCCAACATTTTAGTGGACTCCCAAGCCAGTAGTGTAAAAGAAGAAAAAGAAATGAAACGCATAAAGATTTCAAAGGCAAAAGTCAAAGCAGGTTTATACAAAGACTTTTTTTTATATATAAATAACTTGAGTAATTTGCAAGGAAGGCCTAATGAGCAAATTAATTTTGCAATATTCTACTGTAAAATCAATAAGAAGCAATATGTTGCATTTCTGGTACTCACAATGAACAAATGGAATATAACTTCTTATAAAAGACCATTTATGATAGCAACAAACTATTGAATATTTCAGGATAAAGGTAAGAAAGCATTTGTAAGACCCCTTATACCACGTTACTTCACTTTTGTCCTTTTTTTAAAAAAGGCAAAATTTATGTCTGTGTATGTTTTCCTTTCTTGGAAATGACAATGTTTATGATCTTTGTGAATATATTTCCATAATATTTAAAATTAAGTTTTGAAACAAATCCTGTCTAGGAAAGACTTAACCTCTGTTAGGCTTGTCTAGACTTGATCTGTTCCTAAAGTCCAGTAAAGAGATAAGTCGACCTCTGCATCTTTGGCAAGAGCTTCAGTCACACTGACCTCCTCCATACACGTAATAGGTATATAATCGGTTTTCATTTGCTCAATAAATGACTACATAAAATTATTCTCAAAACGTATTTGTTCTATTGTAATTATTGTCATAAAATATCTATTTTAAATAGTTAGATTTTCTCCAAGTAATTAAACAGCATGATATGATTTATTATCAGCATGGACCCAACCATTAAGAGCTATAATTTCACACACATTCTCCTAGAATTAGGTTTAATGTCTCTCATTTTTATTGTATTTAAATTACATTCAGAAGAGTAATCAACCAATCGTTATATACTGCATGGTGATTATCATAGTCTATTTTTAAGTCCTTTGTGTATACTTTAATTATGTTTTAAACTATATAATTAATTAACATACAAGTCATATTTATAACAAGTTTAGTATAGGTATTTCAGAAAGTAAGACAAAATAAAATATTTTACCTCAAATGATGGTTTAAAAACTCTGTACGGCTTCAATAACTTGAGTTCAGAGGTCAAAGTTAATACCCTATAAATCTTTATTGATATTATTGACAAACTTTTTGTATGTTTCCCTAACATTGCCTTTGGAAATGTACATACTTCCCTTCTGATAGTTTTAACAGTAGTAACATCTGCTGTCCGTTTTGGTGAGATCACTTTTGCTCATATTCTAGATTCTATCATTGCAGCCGCAGCTGCTCTCTTCCAAGGTCCAGAGTTAAATCATCCCGTTCTAACCAGAATTTGTCATGCCCCCAGCTCAGCCATGCATTGAAAGCCATCATCAAAGATTCTACATGGTTTTAGTTTGGGGTGACTTTCCATTTAAGCATATGATTCTGTACGAGTTGCAAATATTTTCTTCCACTTTGCTTCTAGTCTTTTGAATTATTGCACCTACATGGGAAAAAATCAAAGTTGTAAGTGATAGACAAGCCTAAATATACACCTTTTCTTTGACTTTACGGATGTGGCTAAGCATTGGCAGAAAGAGAAGGACAAATCTTTGCCAGTTGGTGTCACATGGAAGAGGACTAAGGAGGAGGGCAGACCCTTTATGGATGTTTGAGACTGAAGCAAGAGGAATACCGTAATACATGCTGGGGCCGCAGCAGCCCAACACAGAGCATCAGTCTTCCTTGGGTAGGGCGCACGTTTTGATGAGCTAGCAAGTTAGAAGATTGTTATAGACCCAAGGCAGGATAAGGAGGGTGTACAGGACGAGGGGCTCTATTTACGATGGGGTATCAGAGCCACAGCAAGGTGAGGCAGTGTGAATGCACAGTGTGCAGAGGCCCTGTGTGAATGCAGGAATCAAGCCGTATAGCACCTCAATATTCAGTCATGTTTTCTCCATTTTCCTATCTATAATTTTCATCTCTGACCCTGACAGATTTGGCTCCTATTTTCCTCAAATATGGACAGATTTGATCAATTTCCTAGCATCAATTTAAACTTTATAGTGAATAGAGTTAGAAAGGAGTGGGAACTTTTAGAAAATTGAGAAAATGTAGAAAACTATAACAACTATTGACATGTTATGTTGTAGATACTAGCACCCACTCATTCTTTCACAGTTAAGAAAAAATACCGCTTAAGTATCAGTGCCCTTATATTTAATTTATCATGACAATATCTAAAGGTATCATTTCCATAGGTGCAAAGATCAACCATATGGAAGGAAGAACCTGAAACACTTAAATAAGGCCCCAGCATTGATAAAGAAGAATAGAGGGCTCCATTCGGATATTACTGTGAGTCACAACCAGGTGTCTTCACTGGTCATAAGGTGGTATCTTAACTGATTATAAAATTTTTTCATTCACTTTTCGGCAAATACATTTATTCATTAAAATTTCTATTTTTATGAACTTCATATTCAAGCACATAATTGAAAGCAGCATCAGTCACTTTTGTCAAATGCAATATTGCAAATAACTTTGATAATTTTTCACTTTGAGAAGAAATTTTCCACTGATTTGACTTTATTAGAGCTGTGACGAGTATTTTATAGGCTGTGACAATGTTGAAAAAAATTCTGATAAATTACTTACAAATATAATTTAGCTGTATAATCTAGAACTGATGATCCTCATGCAATTATTTTTCTAAAAATATTTAACTCTTCATACCAATCTGCTTAGTCTAAGTCTGAACTCAATGCTTAAAAATTATTGGAAATGTATTTTCTATTGATACAAAAATATGTACATATTTTCAGGATACCCGTCATAAAGATCGGATCAGAGTAATTGGATATCTATCACTTTAATATTTACCTTTCCTTATGTTGTGAACATTCAAATTATTCTCTTCTAGCTATTTTGAATTGTACACTATTCAAACACTATCTTATTTCTTCTATAATACTGTTGATCTATTTTCATTAATGAACCTCTCTTTGTCACCTCCACCAATCTGCTGCCTCCGGTAACCATCAATTTGTCATCTTCATGAGTTCTACATTTTCAGTATCAGTGAGAATATGCCATATTTGTCTTTCTGTGCTAGGATTATTTCATTTACCATAGTGGCTTCCAGTTCTACCAACATTTCTACAGATGACAGAATTATGTTTTTTATGTTGGTGAAGAATATTCATTATGTATATATACCACATTGTCCTTATCTGTTTATGCATTGATCAGCACTTAGGTTGATTCATTATCTTGGCTGTTGTGAATAGTGCCACAATAAACATGAGTGCAGATCTTTTGATATATTCATTTCCTCCCTTTGAATACATAATTAGTAGTGGAATTGCTGGATTATAGTTTTGTTATTAGCTTCTTGAGACACCTTCATATTTTTTCCATAGTGACTGTATTAATTTGTATTCCTACCAACAGATCATAAGGATGTCCCTTTCTCCACTTACTTGCCAACATCTGTTTTTCTGATACAAGCCATTATAACTGGAATGAAACTTCCACATGTTTATACATTCATGTAATGTGTGATTCGATCTTTACACATTACGTGAATGTATAAAACAATCACAGCTATAGTTGACCATTTTTATGTCTTCTCTTGAGAAATGTCAGTGCAGATATTTTGCCTATTTTTAATTGGATTGTTTGTTTTGTGCTGTTGAGTTGTTTCAGCCTCTGTGTATTCTGATTATTAATCTCTGTCAGATGAATAGTTTGAAAATATTTTCTCCCAGTCTGTGGATTGTTTCTTCACTTTTTTTTTCCCTTTAGCGTGCAGGCCATTGTACCTCATTTGTCTATTTCTGCTTTTGTTGCCATTTCTTTTGTGGTCTTACATAAAAATTATTCACCCAGACCAATGTCCTAGGGAATTTCATCAATGTTTTTTGCAAATGTTTTGATGTTCAGTGTTAAACTTAAGTCTCTATTTCATTTTGATTTGGCTTTTGTATATGGTGAAACATGAAGGTCTGGTTTCATTGTTCAGCTTTCCCAGTGACATTCGTTAAAGCACTGTCATTTCCCCACTGTACATTCTTCATGCCTTTATCATAAATGAGTTGAAAGTAAATGCACGAATTTATATCCGGATTCTCTATTCCATTACAATGGGCTATATGTCTGTGTTTATGCCAGCGCCATTCTGTTTTGGTTATTATAGCTTTATAGTAAATTTTAAAGTCAGGTAGTGTGATGCCATAAGATTTGTCCTTTTGCCTCAGGACTGCTTTGGCTATCTGGTATAAATTTTAATATTTCTGTTTTTTGTTTATGCAAAGAATGTCTAGCAATTAGATTCATCTGTAAATTGTTTTAGACATGGAATATCCTTCCCTTTTATGGGTATTTGTTCAATTTGTTACATTGATGTTTTACAGTTTTCCTTGTATATATATTTCACTTCTTTGTTTAATTTGATTTGTAGGTATTATATATTCTTTGTAGCTATTGTGATTGGGATTGCTTTCTTGATTTGTTTTTCAGATTCTTCACTATTGGCATATATAAACGCTACAGATTTTTCTATATTGATTTGTGTGTGGTAAATTTACTAACTCCATTAGTTCTAAGAGTTTTTTTCATAACGTCTTTAGGTTTTTCTAAATATAAAGTTGTCTTCTGAGTGCAGGCCTACTTAGACTTCTATAGTTGTTTGTTAACAACAGTCCCTAATGATTCTGTGTATTTCTGTGATCTTTGTTATCATACCTCCTTTTCCATTTGTGATTTTATTTATTTGGATCTTCTCTCTTTTTTATATTTGTTAGGATCACTAATGGTTTGTTGATTTTGTTTATCTATTAAATAAATCAACTTTTCATTTCACTGACTTCCTGCATTGTTTCTTAGTCTCAATTTTTTTCTTCTTTGATATTTTATTATTTCTTATCATCTACTACCTTTGGATTTAGTAGTTCTCCTTTTTCAGCTCCTGACATACACCCTTAAGTTGTTTCTTTTAAGTCTTTCTACTTTTTTTGATGTAAACATTAATTGCTATAAACTTCCCTCTGAGTACTACTTTTTATGTATCCCATATATTTTTCATATGTTGTGTTTTCTTTTCATTATTTTATTTCATTTTATTTTCTCTATACATATACATGTGCTTATTTGGTTTCCACTTTTTGCCTTCACATAATTAAAAAGCCTTAAAACTTAATAACAATAACAATGTTTAAGATAAGGACTAGAAACAAAAACTCCAGAAAGGACAAAAGAAGACTAATACATTCAGGAGAAATCAGACAATTCCTGCAATGAAATATTGAGCAATAATAATAACAAGAAAGAAAAAAAAGTAACATTCACGTTTTCAGATAAGAGTATGTCTATCATAGAATGCTTTGATTCTGAGACTCAGTATGGAGTTATTGGTTAACTTTTCATTATTTTTTTTCCAAAGTTTCAAAACATAGACAACTAATATTTATAAATAAAAATAAAACATAATTTCAAAAAACAGATCATGCCAAATCTTATGGACAATGGAAAAAGAAGAAATACTTCAAAATCATTCTACTACTTTTGGATATGCCTGATATTAAAATTGGAAAAATATGTTATTATAAAAGGAAATTACAAACATATTTCACTTATAAATGAGGGTGCAATATCCTAAACATCCCTTTTTTTTTTTTGAGACAGAGTCTAACTTTGTCACCCTTCGTAGAGTGCTGTGTGTTACAGCTCACAGCAACCTCCAGCTCTTGGGCTCAGGTGATTCACTTGCCACAGCCTCCTAAGTAGCTGGGACTACAGGTGCCTGCCACAGTGGCCGGCTATTTGTTTCATCCTTGGTATATGAGGCCAGCACCCTACTGACTGAGCCACGGGCACGGCCCTGTTTTTTTTTGTTGTTGTTGATTTCCATGTGTTTTTTGCTGCTTCTGAGGTATCTCCTGTTAATTTCTATTATTTCTGTTTCATTCTAATAAGGTCAGGAAAAATACTTAGATACTTGATCTGATTTATACTCTTGAAATTGTTGAGACCTTTTTGTGGCTAATATATGGTCTATTCTGGAGAATATTC
This sequence comes from Arctocebus calabarensis, assembly GCA_963573935.1. NCBI lineage: Eukaryota > Metazoa > Chordata > Mammalia > Primates > Lorisidae > Arctocebus > Arctocebus calabarensis. The sequence continues at coordinate 24,036 of CAUYON010011328.1, forward strand.
TATGTGCTGATGAAAAATAATGTGGATTCTGCAGCAGTAGGTGAAATGCCCTGTAAATGTCAGGCCTCTAAGTCCAGTGGGCGTCTTAATCCTGTTCTTGTTATTATTGCTGATTTCTGTCTGAAAGATCTAACACACCTGCCAAGGTTCCCACTCTGTGGTGCACATGCTCGGTATGATACTCCCATCCAGTGCGGGCAGGGACAGTGAAGATGATGTAATATCACTGATTAGTTGTCTTTGAGTTATTAAGAGGAGATATTAATAATTCTACCTGAGCTTAACCCCATTAGATCTAATCTAATCAGCTGAGCCCATTAGAAAAAGGCAAGGCTCGAGGTGCTTCCCCACAGGTCTTGAGACAAAACAAACTTACACATCTGGAGTGAATTGGGGCACCTGTCAAGAAACTCAGGGTGGCTCTAGGAGTTAAGAGGTATAGGTGAGAAAGAAAATCAGAACTTAGTCATAAAACCACAAGAAAATAGATTCTGCCAAGAACTAGTGAGCTTGGAAAGGGCTCAGACCCTCAGAATAGACTGCACCTCAGTAACCACCTTGACTTCAGGCTGATAAGGCACAGAGCAGGTATCTCAGCTAACCCACACTCAGATGCACACCTTACCTTACGGAAATTGTAAGGTAATAAATCTTTATTATTTTGTTAAGGCCAAATTGTGGTAATTAATTACACAACAATATAAAATAAATATAATTTATTTTAAATTTCTAGGAAAACCACCATTGACAGTAACAGCTATGACAAAAAAAAAGGCATTTCAATTTCATGGACATTTAGACGGATTACAGTATCCTACTGAGAGGCACGCTTTTGCTGTAATTAACACTCTTGATCTCTATCATCCTGCCAAATTGGGTGTGGTCACATGTACCTTTCATTGCTATATTCTTACAATATATTTGTGCTGTCCTTAAAGGCAATGTGCAAAATTATATTAGAGTTAGAGAAAATGTGAAATATTCTTTATCTCTGCATTTCAGTTTTCAACTAAATATCTTTTTTTTTAAATTTTTAATAAAAGGTAAAAGAATATTCAGCAGCAGAAGTAATCCAGTTTACTTATGGTGAAGGCTAAGGGAGATAGGTAAAGATAAAAAGTTCCTAAGCCTTTTCTAGAAATTTTGGTTTCGTCTTACTTCACTCATCTGTCTCACTTCTCGTTCACCTAACTTGTGACACCTGACTCGCTGGTTTCTTCTATAAGGTATTGCTATTTTCATGGCCCTTCTAAACAGATACTCTGCTTCTATCATGGATAGTAGCTTTAAATCTTATTTTTAGTACTTTGGTAACCATAGTTTTAATTAGTTCCAGCCAAGAAAACCTTGTTAGCATCAAGTATGAGCAACCGAGAAGAGGGGAGAAGAAAATGCTTCATTATTAACTTTAGAAATTGATGCGTGCTTATATTCATAAATTTTCCCAAAATAAAACCAGAAAATTGTGACTCACTTCCTAACCTCATAAAGCTGTTGCTTACTTATAGTTGTTTATTTCCAAACTTGACTACCCCTTTCACAAAGAAACTTTAATGGTAAGTTCTAGTGATAATGTTTTCCACGTCTTTATTTTCCTTGTTTTGTAATGATCTGTGAGTCATTTTAATACTCAATAATTTTTTTTGGTAATTTATTTCATAAAAAACTCATGAAAATATTTTCTTTTTGGCTCAAGGTACAGGTTTTACTTATTTGGTTACTTTTGTTCATCCACATTCAAAAACTTCATCTATTCTCTGCCCATAAACCAAATCTGTATCTCATAATTAATTTGTTCTTTCTCCCTGTGATTTTAGAATACAGTACGTGTTTTGTTTCTGAAAACTAGAATCTAAGGGGCAGCACTTGTGGCTCAGTGAGTAGGGCACCAGCCCCATATACCAAGGGTGGTGGGTTCGAATCCGGCCCCAGGGAAACTGCAACAAAAAAATGCCCGGCATTATGGCGGGTGCCTGTAGTCACAGCTACTCAGGAGGCTGAGGCAAGAGAATCGCCTAAGACCAAGAGCTGGAGGTTGCTGAGAGCTGTGACTCCACACACTCTACAGTGGGCAATAAAGTGAAGCTCTGTCTCTAAAAAACAAAAACAAACAAAAAAAACACTAGAATCTAGAGAAACTGAATGGTCCTTTTTATCATTTAATGTAAAAGACATCAGTCTTGTTGCTTCAATATAAAGTGAAATATTAATTAATATATTATAAAATTATTCATTAATAAGTTATTTATGACTACAAATTTGTACTTTAAGCATCTATGATAAATCATTACCAAAATCATTCCTGTGTACAGCAATCTTATCTGCTATAAATTTTTGTGTTCTTATCATAGTTGAAGAGTGCAAACACATTTGTGAAACATTTTCTTACTGTGATATATTAAAGGCATTTCCTACATAGCCTAGTTCTTATCTTAGTACCATGATGCACGATTACTTTTTATTACATTTTCACAGCACTCATTATTTTATTTTTTCCTACCTGAATTTCTTTGAGATACAGTTTCAGCATAACAATTCCTAGTTTCTAATGCAAAATTCAATCTATGTTTATTTTTTTAAAAGATTGTGGGAGTGATTACATGAAACTTCAAATGAGATAGAAGTGAATAGACTTCCACATGCATACAACAGACACATAAATGCAAGTTTTAAAGAAGGATGACACTAAAATAAGTCCGTAGTCTAGAAATATGCTAATACAATTTCCTGATTTTGCTATTTTACTACAGTAAATTAGTACTGGGTGAAGCCAGGAGAAGGGCATGGAAGCCTCTGCATTGTTTTTAAAATGAGTTCTGTTAATCCATAATTATTTTACAATAAAAATTTAAATAAATTGTTTAGTCATGTTGTTATAACTCCATTAGTCTACCTTTTTTAAAAAAAGTATATCCTGTTTAAAATAAGAATTTTTACATGAAATACAAAGCCATTCCTTCCTCATAAAGTGATACCAGCGAAGAAAGGAGTTTTCATTACTCACTGACTAGAAAATCTCAAATGCAGCCGACCAATATTCTTTTTATCTACAACTCTCTTGCCACCAACCTTTTATACCTTAACCATTGAATTATTTTGAGGATGCTTTAAAGAGTTTATCTTTCAGTTCTATGTGCCGAAATATTGTCTAGAAGATATATACTATGGGAAGTATATCTTACCTCTTAATTGAGAAATTTTGAGAAAAGGTAATTTCAGCAAGAAATACATAGTCTGTTCGCAATTGTATATAACTTAATTACAAATTTGAAAGGCACATATGGGTATAACTTTCCAAAGCCAGTGAATTTACATTCTTTTTATACAGAGAGATTTTGAGGTGAAAAGAATAGTTGGAAAAGCAAGTTCATGTTTACAAACAGAACTTCCTCCCGTTAATGCCAAACAGCACTTTAATTAAATATAATGCTAGTAAATCAGTCTGTAAGCTAATCAATGGACAGGAATCCACTAGAAATTTACTCTTTCTTCTGTATTTATCTAGTAGAAATGGTTCTTTAATTAGCTGACAAGATGTACCTTATCAATGTTTAAGAAGTATATTAATAATATATTATTACCTCTCTACATAAAGAGGCCTTCTGGATTCTCTATTATCGATTGCATAGTTATGCTTGAGCATTACTGAATCATTTTTTCCTTCATGTCCAGGTCTCTCTCTAGCTAGAAGTCCTGTTCTCAAGGAGATGCATTGATTCCTCCAGTTCTACAGGATGCCATTTAGTGCATCATTAGTTTAATAGAGAAAGTCTGCTCTGGTGCACCAAATGGTATCCCAGAGGGCTAAATTTGTTTAACTAATTTAATGCTGCTTGAGAATCTTGAGAAAATGATGCTGAATCCAGATGTGAGTTAGCTAAAATTTGTGTTACAACTTGCCCTTGGAATAAAGTCATGAGGGGCCTCAAAGGAAACCAACCACTACTTATAGGCCATGAGCCTTGGAAGAGGCTATTAGCCTGATTTGGAACAGGAAAGCGATCTGGGAGCATAACTGGAATACGCCTCTTCAAGGACCTTACAGCACAGTCCTAGAGCCAGTGCTCTACAGCACATCATCTAATGAGGAATGGAGACTAATGTGCCGTGGAATTTGGTTTTGGTAGTGTTTTATTGAGGGGTTTTGCATCCATGTTCATCGGACATACTAGCCTATAGTTTTCCTTTTTTTCTTTATGTCTTTGGTTTTCCCACCAGGGTGATAATGGTGTCATGGAATAAGTTTGGGAGTCATCTCTCCTCCTTGATTTTTTGAAATAGTTCAAGTAGAAGTAGGGAGTTTTCCATTATGTCAAAGACTTATTCCTTATGGAATACATTTGGGATTCATCTTTCCTCCTTGATTTTTTGAAATAGTTTAAGTAGAATTGGTATTAATTCGTTGATTGCTTGGCAGAATTCAGTAGTGAAGCCACTGGGCACTGGGTTTGATGGGAGACCTTTGATTATGAATTCGACATTGCTACCTGTTCCTGATACATTCAGGTTCTGGTTCAATCTTAGTAGGTTGCACGGGTCTAGGGAATTATCCATTCCAGACTGTTCAATTCATTGACTTGTGGTTGCTCAGAGCAGCCTCTAGGGAGCCTTTGGAAATTTGTTTGCTGTGTCACTTGTAAAGTCTGCTTTTTCATGTCTAGTTTTTATTTATTTGGGACTTAACTCTTTATTGTGGCTAACGATGTGTCAATTTTTAAAAATCTTTTCAAAAAACTGCCTTTTGGTCTCATCCATCCTTTGTATTTTTTTTGTTTGTTTCAATTTCATTTATTTCTCCTGTCATCTTCATTATTTCTTTTTTTGTACTGATTTTGGGTTTGATTTGCTTTTGTTTTCCTGGTGTTTGGGGTGCATTATTAGGTCATTTATTTCAAGCTTTTCTCCTTTTTTGATGTAGGAACTACTACAGTCAACTTTCCTGATGTTACTTTTGGTCTGTCCCATATGTTTTCATATATTTTTATTTCATTTTCATTTGTTTTTAGAAATTGTTAAATTTTCTTCTTAATCTTATCATTGACCCACTGGTTACTCAGAAGAATATTGTTTAAATTTCATGTATTTTTATAGTTTCCAAAGTTCCTTTTCTCATTGAGTTCTAGGTTTATCCCACTGTGGTCAGACAAAATAATTGGTATGATTTCAAATTTCTTTTAACTTTTTTTTTTTTTTTTGTATACACAGAGTCCCATTTTATCGCCCTTGGTAGAGTGCCATGGCATCACACAGCTCACAGCAACCTCTAGCTCCTGGGCTTAGGCGATTCTCTTGCCTCAGCATGCCGAGTAGCTGAGACCACAGGCGCTGGCCACAATGCCCTGCTATTTTCCTGTGTTTGCAGTTCGGCCGAGGCTGAGTTTGAACCCGCCACCTTCAGCTTATGGGACCAGCACACTACTCAATGAGCCACAGGCGCCACCCGAATTTCTTTTAATTTTTAAGACTTATTTTGTGATCTAACATATGATCTGTCCTTGAGAATAATTCACGAGCTGAGTTGAAGACTTGTATTCTGCAGCTGTTGGATAAAACATTGTGTAGGTATCTATTACGTCTATTGGTCTACAGTGCTGGTCAAGTCCAATGTTTCTTTGTTGATTTTTTTGTCTGAATTATCTGGTCAGCTCTGAAAATGGAGTGTCAATGCCTGTAATGATTATTATATTGGTGTCTAGCTTTCTCTTTAGCTCTGATATTTACTTCATATTATCTGGGCCCTCCAAAAGCACTAATATTTTAAGATGAATGAAATTGACAAATTTCTACCCAGACAGTGGCAGCAACTCTTTTGATGACCCTGAAATTCTTGCTCGCATTGTTTACATCTTTGTATAATTTTTTCCTTTTGAGTGTTGACAGCATCTATAATTTGCTTCATATCAATAGGATATAGAAAAGGGATTAAGATGTGAGGTCCACATTACATAAGTTATAACAGTCTCTGTCTTACTAGCAGAGACTCTTCCTACTAGCTTGATAAACTAAGGGCCATATTGAAAGAAAAGTCCATGTGGACAGAAACAGCAGGCGGGTTCTGGGAGGTGCAGATCATTTCTGGAAGGTGAATCCTGCCCAAGCTGACAGTCAGCGAGAAACTGAGGCCCTCAGATCTACAACCACAAAGCCATACGTTCTACAAACAACTGAGCTTCCAGATGAAAACACAGCCCCATGTTACCTTGATGGTATCCACATTCTTCTGAGATTCCAAGCAGGGTTCCCAGCTCAGTTATGCTCAGAAAACTCATCCACACCAACTGAGAATATAACATGTGTATTGTGTTCAGCCTGTATATCTGTGGTGTGTTGTTGCGCAGAGCACTAACAGGCTGAACATGAGCAGACAGATGGTGCTGATGACTAATGTCGGTAATGCAATGATGGCATTACTACCAATCCCATAGACATTGACAAAGCAATAAGCAATTACTGTAAACAACTTTATGCCCCAAATTTGAAAACTAATTCTTTCCCTCAAAGACACAAGGTATAAAAATTCAATCATAGAAGCAATAGATTACCTGGATATCTCTATATCTACACAAGAAATTAAATATGTACTTAAAAGCCTCAGGCCCATATGGTATCAATGGAAGTTCTGTCAAACATCCAAGAAAGAAATAATATCTATTTACCTAATCTTTTCCAGAAAGTACAAGAGCAGAGACCATTTCACCTCTTATTCCGAGGCTAGCATTTTTCTAATACTGAAACCAGACAAACATTTAAGAACAAATCCAAAAACTAAGAATCAAGATCGATAACACAAATAGATACAAAGAGTCTTAACAAAATATTAGAAAACTGAATTTAACAACATATGTATGTATAAAATTCTACATCTTGATATACTCTAAAAATTAAAAAAATCTGATGATTAAAATCATTCAATTCAATTCACCATATTTACCAAAGTAAATAAGAAAACCTATATTATAAGCTCAAGAGATTCAGAAAAAATATTTGACATCTAGCCATGATAAATGTTCTCCATAAACTAGGAATAAAAATAAACATTATTAATATAATCTAAGCAATGAACTATAACTCAGCAATAAATAAGAATGAATTATTAATTCGTGTAATAATGGGAATAAATCTTAAATGCATTTTTCTAAGTGTAAGAATCAAGATCCTTTCCATGTATACGACTCACAGGAAAAATCAAGACCAGTGAGACAGAAAATTTATCAGTGGTTCCCATGGCTTGGAGTAACAGGGAGGTGTTGCTGATAAAGGGGCTGTCCAAGGAAAGTTTTAGTCTGATGAAACTGTTCTGTGCAATATTGTTGAGGTGGACAGGTCTCTTTGCATTTATCAAAACCACGGGAGCATAAATCACAAAGAATAAGTATTAATGGATGCAAATAAATTTTAAAATCAACCAGGATATGTAACGAGCCAGTATGGGATGCAAACTGTAGTAGATAAATTGAACTGTTTTATAAATTTATTAGACGACCTTACCAAAAAGGTTGGGGGAAGTAAGTACCATAGGAAAACAGTGCTGTGGCTAGATATTGTGAGGCACAAACAAAAAGAACTACATATTAATACTGCACTACACCTAACAAATATACTTCAACTGTGGGGCAGAGTAGTGATTCTGAAACTATGTTATGTGTTAAACAAATAAGTGTACACAGTGCAGAGAGCCAGATTCTTCACTGTTGAAGAAAAATTGCAGCAATCAGTTGCAGGAAAACCAGAAGGAACCCTACATTGCTGAAGTACAGTCTGAGATATTAGTATAACCCATACATATTAATAAAAATATACCTTTGTACTCAGAGGGTAATATATGTACAGATCTACGTAAATGGGTTAGAGCATATACTATCTATGTAGGTTGATTATATTTATGCATGACACTAATTATACATAATAGTAGTATACTAAGGAAACTACGTATATAAAATATAACATGTAATATATGACATATAAAATAATATATATACACACATATATCTATGCATTATTTCTATCTTTATTTCTTTGGAGGTACATGAAGTTATGACATTACAGTAACTGTGATCACATCTAGTACCCAGATCTTTGAGTTTTAATACCATTCTCCAACAGAAGAAACCGGTCCTAATTTGGGGACTGATACAGAGAAAATATAAAAACAACCTCGAGTATTTTGTACTAGTTGAATATGTAATTGCAAAACATAAATGAAATAAAATATAATAGTGTATGTCAAAGGAAATAGAAACCCACATGAAAGATAAAAATTAATGTGAATAAATGAATAAATAAATAATGCTAATATTATGTTAGAAACTGAAAAATAAAATAAGCATCAATGAGCCCATCTGATCTAAACAAATGAGTTAATAATTTAAAAGTTGGTAGAAGTGACACATCTTCCATACAGAAAAGTTTTAATAATAAATAAAGACTGAGATAAATAGAATTCAACCATAATAACAACACAGTAATAATTGTTGCCGGAAAGATGCATTGGAAAGTACGCATCCATGCGTACTTATATTTCAGCCCCCACTAAAGAGTGAGAACATTCGTCAAAATTAGTGTACAAAAATTTAAGAAAAAAGTAATCTTTTACATAGCATGAAAAAATCTTTCTCCAAATATTTATTAATTACAATATTGAATTGAACGTATACCCACAAAATCTTCAGTCACTTTTTTTAGAATACCCTTTCCTTAAATATAAACTGGCTCAGTGTCTTTCTTGTAATGAATTGAGTATGGCCTGGGAAAACTTTAATTTTACATCAGAGGAAACTGATAGCCCCTTAACCCAAAGATAAAATTTTTATTACCACTAATAAGTCATACTGATGTCCTGTATCCTCTGATATATGAGAAAACCATTCTTCCCTAAAGTTAATAGTTCCAATCTAATAACAAGAAAACTCTGACAAACTCAAGTTGAAGAACATTTTACGACACACTTGATCAGTAGTATCAACACGCATAAGTTCATAAAAGACAGAATAAAAACAACTAGAAAGTGTCACCGAGTGGAAGACAAGGATTGGATTCTGGGCAAGAAAAAGAACATTAGTGAAAAATGGGTCTTATCTGACTACAGTCTGCAGTTTATTTAATATTGTAACAATGACATTTTTAAAATTTATGTAAATGTATGGGTATACAAGCAAGTTCTTTTTACATACTTAGATTGTGTAAGGGTGGGTCAGGGCTTTCAGGGTATCCATCATCCAAATAATGTGCACTGAGGTCATTAAATAATTTCTCCCCCTCTCTCCCACCCTCTCATCCTTTCAAGTTGTTCAGATCCTTGTTTTCTATCGTTCCACTCCCAACATCCATGCGTACTTATATTTCAGCCCCCACTAAAGAGTGAGAACATATGCTACTTATATACCGTGCCTGGTCTGTTTCACGTAAGTGTCACTATTTTTTAGGGATGAATGGGGTCCCACTGTGTATCTGTGCCACATTTTCATATCCAGTCATCTGTTGGTGGATACTCAGGTTGAGCCTCTATCTTTGCTGCAGTGAATAACTCTGTGGTAAACGTGAGTGCAGGCATCTTTTGATTATATTCATTTCCTTTCCATTGGGTAGCTTACCAGTAGTGGAACTGGCTTGATTGAATGGCAGTTCTATTTTCAGTTCTTTGCAAAATCCAGACTATTTTCCACAGATGATGTACTAATTTATTTTCTCACCAACAGTGTGTGAACATTTCTTTTTCTCTGCATCTTTGCTAACATCCATTATTTCTTCTCTCTTTAGTAATAGCTGTTCTGGCTAGTATAAAATGATATCTCATTCTGGTTTTAATTTGCACTTAGTAATGTTGGTCATTTTTGCAAATAGTCATTGATCATCCATCTATCTTCTTTTGAAATAAAGTGTAGTCAAGTCCTTTATTTGTAATGTAATTATTATTTTTGTTGTTGAGTTAATTTTAATTTGTTATAAATTCTAGGCATTATTTTCCTGTTGAATGAATGATTTAGTTTTGATCAATGTACCAAAGTAAATTATTATACGAAATGCTAAAATTAAGAAGGCTGAATTAAGTTGATAATAGTGTTCTTTGCAATTTAGCATGCATTGTGGTACCATTATATGCACAACTTATACATACATTGTAGTAACATTATATACACAAGACTTTTTGCCTAAATAGATAAATACATTTTTCTAGTCTTGCTAAGTTATCTATTTGCAAAATGGAGTGGAGTCCCGAAGTACTCTTAAAATTTGTATGATTTAAGTTTCTTCTCTTATATTGAACATATTGATTTTATTATAAACAATATAAAGTAGCTTTCAGCTTGGACACTCTGTTTACTAAGAGTTAGGGAGTGCTGTCTTGACCTCCAAGTCTCACACTCAGTTTCAATTTCAGTGCCCTCCTGAGCATTTCTGGGAATTTTCGGATCTTTGAATACTGGTGTTTTAGGTCAAGATCTTATAACCACCTACTGACAAGACAGCTGGAGTCTCTTTCCTATCCTAGATCTATCAGTACAGGGCTAAAACTTTTAGTCATCACTGGGCATTAGGTTCAGTAATGTTGCTGTCTCTGCATTTAATGAGTGTTTGAGCATGAAATCAGATTGAAAGCCAGCCAGTGATGCTTGTTGGTTTATGTGGGGAATATAGGCTTTGGATTGAACACTACTGCTTTATATAATAATTATGTTCTGGTTATTACAGATTAAGATGCATGCCTTTATAAGACATCTATGCATTTGCTTATATTATTTTAGAAATTCCGACTTATAAGTAATGCAGGATTTATGTTTAAATAAAATAGAGTTGGAGACCTATCTATTGTACTTAATATAGGGAGTCCTTCAGCTGGGACCTTACATATTTCAATTACAGTTTCTTTATTTGTGAACAGGCTTAAAAGCACCTAATTTAAAGCCCTTGGGTGAATATTAATGAGGAGATGATTTCTACATGTCAGTCTATTTGTCCTACTCTCAAGTAATCCAGTTGTAGTGTGACATTTATAATCTACTCAGCTGGACCAGGGTGTCAGGTTCCCTCTCACAAAGCAATTGAGGGTCTCACTAACCAACACAGGTAATATATAAAGTGCCAATTCCAAATCCACGTGGCACAGTTTCTGAAAAGAATATTGGGCAAAATGCCCATATTGAACCATCTCATTTTGCTTTTCGTGATGCTTTTTGACACTCTGTAACCCTGACTTGTCCCTCAGTTTGGTTAAACTGATATTTTCAATGGTGCATTCTTTATGCAGATGGCTAAATTTGAAATTAAAAAATGTTTTTTGCTGACTTTATTCTATCTTCTCCAACCTGTTACTTCACAATGGAGACTGAGCATGTATTCGATTCCTTATGTAAGTTGTGAAATTTGCTAAAATTGGGAAAATGCCAACAAGTTGAAATCTTGGGGCTTTTTGAATGGGTACGTAAGTTAAAATTTCTGTGTTTGAAATGTTGTGTGGATGACAATGGTGTTTGGATGATATGCTCTGCCGGATCATGTTGACAATGTTGACTTTTCTGTGTTTCCAAAAGAACTTTCAGAAATGTGTTGATTATCTTCTAGTCCTGGTGAAGTAGGTAAAGGAATCTCTCACCTTTCTGCATTTTCTGCCAATTTGAGATTATAAAAATGAAGAAGCAAGGTTTGCTGGAAAAGTAAAGCTAAACATTAATAATATTTTTGAGTAAAACTCTCACATTGTCACAAAGTCACCTGTATATTTCACTGTAAGGGCAATGACTATGGCAGTTGCTTTGGTATTTAGAGAAGAGGAAGGCAGGAGGACAGCCTTTCAGAGGTCAGCGTGTGCCCAAGGTGGTCGTACCCAGTGAGAGACCTTCAGTGAGGAAACAAAGCTCAAGAAGGAAGCTTCTGTCTGGCATGATTACTGTCAGGTGAAGAAATCGGGAGAGAAGCCATTCTTTCATCTCCTCCACCATCTGCCAAGGCAGAGGTGTATGTTTTCACTAGGAAGGTAGCAGAGAAGTGGGGACACAATTGGTGGTTTATCACCCCACAACAGGAGAACATAGACGCCCAGGTATGTGCAGGGGATTACAAGAGAGTACAGGAAACAGTCCATACCTTCAAAGACCCACTGGACATTCACTAAGGTAAGTACAAAGGAGATTATTATATTATCTGATAGGACAAAAGTGGAGATAGAGTGTATGATGAAAGAACAGAGAAAAAGTACATTACCTAACATATTCCAAAAGTGTTGGAAGATACATTTCAAAAAAGACTTCTAGATGAAAGTCCTAAGATCACTATGAACACAGGTACAGGCCTGAAACAGCATCCTTTATGTACAGCGAACTCTGAATAAATTTGGACTATGAGGTTTAGATCAGTGATTCTGAAGAGACAGTTTGTTCTGATAAGTGCCTGAGATGTTCTTCATCATCTAGTTGGAATATATGCCCGATTTTATCATATTATCATGTAAAACTGATGCATAATTTTTTCAACCCAAAACATAAATCACCTCTATTGTATTTATTGAGTTCTGATTCCTCCAGTAGAGAAAGTAAGTTTCTTCGATGATATGGTAACCTGATCTTATGTCCCCATTTTTCCATATCATCTGCAGCACCTTTCAGTATATGTCAGAAACTAAGGGAGTAAATGACTGTTGATTTCTTAAAATGAACCTAGAAATATTTCATAAACTCAGGTCTGCTTGTCCATGTTATTTTCTGTTAGTAAGCTAACACAATTTCTATGAGTAGACTGCTTCCTGAAAATCATCTGTCAGTGATGTGTTTAAAATTCTGGGTGCTTGTGATAATTTGACACAACTGAGCCCAAATGTGTTAACATTACTGTGTGCAAAATGTATTGGGATATTATATATGTCAGTTGATGGCTTTCGTGGGAACAGATAGAATGTGAAGTGTTAGGAAAAAGAGAAGAGAGATTTTCTAGCACCGTGACATATTGGCATGCTCACTGTTTTTCTTTTTATGCTTCAAATTTCATGGTTTCCAAGGAGCGTGAACATGTGAAAAGAAGAATCTTTGGGGAACTTGGAGTAATAAATATGCATGAGAATTTTTCCAATTATGTGAAAATTAATTTTTGTCATTTATTTCAGATTTTGCATTAAGATGTTATAATTACCAGATTACATGTGAGTAAATTGGATCTACATAGATTTTTTCCAGTGTCAAGAGGGAAATGTAAAATAAGTATGTTGAGCAGACTGTTTGCCATCTGATTTGTGGTGAATATACTACATACATTTAGAAGTGTAAATAAAGTTAGTGTCTTCAAACATTTAAAAACTTACACACCTTTGGAGTTCATAGAATGGAAGTTGGTTAGTACTGTGTTTGTTTGCTCACATGGGGCTCCCTCAGCTCCAAGACAGATGACAAGGAAAGCTGTGTTAAAGGCAAAATGAAAATTTATTGGAACGATGTGCATCCTGCTCGTGAGATCTAATATCTTAATTGCTGTGAGGTCTTAACAAAGGCTGACTCCAGAAAGTAGCAGGCTGTGGAAGCTCATTTTCATTCTTTGTTTTGATCTTGCTCTTTGCAACTATTACTTTCTGCCTCTTGGAATACCTCTTCACCTAGTGTTCTAAGATTTCTCTTTCTGATTCTTTCATTTTATCTACTTCATTGTTCTCTGTTTCACCTGACTGTCTTTGTATACATGTGGCCTTAACCTTCTTCTATCTGACTTTTTTGTTCACAAATTTTATGAAGAGTAACTCAAAACTTCAGGTTACAGATTTAAATCCCACCAAAGACTCTAATTATCATGGCTGATCAGGTGATTCATCATTCAGACTTAAGAGAGGGCCTCCATAAGAAACGTCAGCTATGACTCCTTGACAAGGAGATGTGGGAATAGAAGGAAATAATCACCGAAGAAATATTTGTCATTTCTGATAAATGGAGCATTTCTTGGGATTCTGCATAAAGAGAGGAAGATGGAAGAGAATATATATTTCTGTTGAGGTTGTAAATAACATTTTCTCCAGAATGTTAAGCTTATATGGTTTACAAACTATAGGAAGGTCCATTTGATTTCCCTATGGACAAGTTTCTGCATCATAATATCAGAGAATTCTATTCATCCTCCCCAATGGCCCAGAAAGAACAAACCATTGGAATATTTTGGGACTGAGTTTGAATACTGATTTTAATTTACTAGTGTTTGCATATGGAAAAATATTAGTTACTTTTGCTGTGCTTATGATTCTTAGTTTATAAAATGAGGAAAATTAAACCTAATTCAACGAATTTTTGTGTTGATTAAATAAATGCTCTACTTCTATCAGTATAGTTCTCTTGTGATGAGGTATATGAACTCATTTAATCTATTAAGTAATACAAAATAGTTACAGGTCTAGTATATGTTGCCTACCACATAAGCGTGAGCTATAGTCAGTTCTGATTTATCATTACATAATCTGCTTCTAAATTAATTTCCTTTAAAGAATAGTGCATTTTGAAAATAAATGAAATCACAATAAATTAGTATATACACCTATGTATTACAATGTATTCTATTGCTTCGTGATACATGCCCATCAGGAGTTAATATGTTCCTCTTCATTAAATTAGCATGTAAACTAGAAAGAATAATAGAAGATGTCAAACAAACAAAAAATACTTCTTTCAGAAGACAATGCTAGGTAAATTTATTAAATAGTTATGTAGGAAACAGAAATTAATTCATGAACATGAAAATCTTTCCATGGAAGTTTTCTGATAAAATAGAAAATTTGAGTGGTTAGCCTAATTTACGCAATCCATACAAGGGCGTGCAATTTGAAGCCATTATGCTATGGTCAATATTATTTGTCGTCTACCTGACAGTTCTAAAATGTCCTTTCTCTGACTTCTAGGGTGCAGACCGTGATGGATTCTAAGACACATTTTCTTTTCTGAGAAAAAGAATGGTATGAGAACATCACAATTCTTTTCCTATCTTGCCCCTTCACATTTTAAAATAAAATGCAAGACTTGTGTGAGAACGTGATGATACCAAGAGGAATAATGATGGAAAACACGCTCAGATACAAAATATATCCTATTAAAGACAGAAAAGATGTAAAAGAAAAAATGTACAATGAAGTCCTTACTAAGGCCGTACAGAGCCATTTGATGGCTTGAAAATGTTCAAAGAGCTTTGGTCCTTAATCATATTGATACGCTGAAACAACCCTGAGAAGACTCCTTCTGACTTCTCATATGAAATTATTAAACCTTTTTTTTTAATTGTGGTAAAATACACACAGGATACAATTTACCATCTTAACAATGTTTAAGTGTATGGTTTAGAGGTGGTAAATACATTCATGATTTTGTACAACCCTCACCACCATCCATCTCCCTAAACTTTTGCATCTTGTAAAAGTGTAACTCTGCAGTCATAAAACATTAACTTCCCATTTTCCCTTCCACTCAGCCCCTGGAAATCACCATTTTCCTTTCTGTCTCTATGATTTTGGCTACTCTGAATACTCCTTACTAGTGGAATCATCGAGGATCAGTCTTTTTGTGACTGGCTTTTTTCACTTAACATTTACATCCTCAAGGGTCAACCACTTTGCAACACATATTAGAATTTATTCACTTTTTATGGCTGAATAATATTTCATTGTGTATATACACCACATCTTGCTTACTTAATTCATCGATCAATGGATTCTTGGGTCCCTTCTTAATTTTAACTATTGTGAATAATGCTGCTATAAGGTTGGGTATTAAAAATCTGTTAAAGACACTGATTCCTGTGTTGGAGATACATATATCCAGAAGGGGAATTACCACTTTGCAGAATCATTTTATATATATATTTTCAGGAAATATCATACTGTTTTCCACTGTGGCTGTACTATTTCACATTTCCATCAACAATGCCCTTGAGCAAAGGTTCCATTTTCCGTTCAGTATGTTTCCTTTCCGTTGCCAGTATGTTTTCTGGTTTTTTGGATAGCAGTTGTTCTAATGGGTGTGACGTGGCTGCTCCCTGTAGCACTGACTTGCATTACCATGATGATTAGTGATATTGAGTATGTTTACATGTGCTTCTTGGTCATATATCTTCTTGAATTTAAGGTTGTTTTGTTTTTGTTTTTTTTTAATTTCTGCCAAAAAAAAAAAAGTCCTTGGGAGTTTAATCCAGGTATACTTAGAATTGTAGATTCCTATAAGCAGAATTAAATCTTAATGATATTACATTTTCCAGTTTGTGATCACAGGATGTATTCCCACTTCTTTACTTACATCTTCTTTAATATCTTTCATCCATGTTGCAGTTTTCATTATACAGAGTCATTAGATATTTATTCAGTATCTATTGATCATTATTTTAATCATGTCTTCTTTGCCCCATGGTGCAGGAGGCATTTTCCCCTAGAGTTAGAGAAATGGTTGAACAGATGATGCCCAACACTAGCAGATGATATTAGCCATTTCTTAGTCGTATAATAATGGACTGGAGGGCAGGATGCCGTGTCCCATGGTGTCCAATGAAGGGCCACTCAGGGGTTTAACTTGAGAGCATGTGTAGTAAGTACCAGAGAGTTGCTCCCTGGTTTCCGTGGAGTATAGGATTGGCTTGTTGGAATAATCATATGAGGTGACAGACAATGAACAGCTCTTACTCAGAGTTAAGCAAAAATTGCAATTGGTCTGTTTGATAGGAAGGCTGTTCGGCAAGGGGACATCATCAACAGGGGCAGAGTAGAAACAGCAACTTGCAGTTAGGCAAGATTTTACCAGATGTTGAAGTGGCACATAATATTAAACCTTAACTTCAGGACCTGTACCTCAGCTCCATACCCTGTTCCTAACTGACAGACAAATTGGTGAGGTCCATGTTTAGGGACGGGCCCCACGGAGATGTGCAGCACGTGGCTTTGAGAGTTTTCCCAGGAAGGATGTGGAAATGCAGAAACATTGTCAAGTGGGAGCAAACAACCTTATTAGCCCTTTTGGCCACTGACTCGTTCTATCTAACAGTCTAATTAAAAAGTTGAGATCATTTATTTAGTAACAAACACAGGCTATCTAAGCTTAGATTAAATATTTGATAAAAAGGAGACTACTAAGAAGTAAATAAAAACAATTACCTTTTAGCAAACATTATGCTTGCACCCCTTACTAGTCAATACTTGGGATGATGTCTGTAGATTGAAAAATATGTTTGTAACTATTTGGCATAGTTTTAATTACAAAAACTTATAGTACACTCATTTTTATTTTTCTTTTATTAGCTTTATTTGACTAGAATTTAGGATCTCTCTTACATCCTTTCTTCCTCCATTCTATTATGCAAACTCCTAGAGAATTTAATTATGCCGCAATTATTGTATCAGGTGTCTGGGGTGTTTGTTTCTCATTTGCAATCTCTTCCTCTATTTTCAAGCTGGTAGCAAAAGGTATAATAATGGTTTCCATTATGTGCAGGGTCTCCGTCTTTACCTCTATTAACTGTGTAAGTGCATTTCTGACTTCATTCATGTTTCCAACCTAAACCTCCTATTTACAATTTGAAATGTTGTCTTTCAATTTGGACTAATATCCTTCCAACTGACTCTTCTTTATATTGAAGGCACCTACCTTCACCTTAGTCCATGCCCTACTCAACGCCACTCAGACCAAAAAATTATTTCTCTCATGTCATTATCATTCAAAGTTTTAATTATTCAATTTCTGCCTAAGCACTCCCCCCCCTTCCCTATTTTCTTTGTAGCTGGACTGACAAGACTCTCTGTAATGAGATCAGCAGAGTTTGGGTGATTGGTCATCTTGATCCAGTAACATGATTAGACGAGGCAAGAACAGGGGAAAAGGATACCAGACAGCCGCCTTATTCACTAGTCTCTGGATTCTTGAGAAAGTACTTTTCTTATGAATTTTCCTGGAGATTTTTAATCTAATATGTGCAAAGACAAAATTAAGCCAAAATTTCTCATAAAGTATGCACAATTTAGTGACTCCCGATACTTGTCAAGAAGTATATAAAATTCCTGTTTCTACTTCACCACACCTTATTTCAAATGAGCATACTGATTTCAAATTAACATAAAAACAGGGAAAAAATTAAGTCATCATTAATATTACTTGAGCGACCCTACCCACATTTATTTTAAATATGTATGTGTAACCAAAACACTAAGTATTTTGCCATCAAAGGCCAATTTCAGCAGAAACTATTAAGTTGCAAAATAATCAAATGAGGGACTCATATTTTCTATGGCATTTTAAGTTTTGACTTCAAATCAAGGGTCTGGGGAGATGTCATATATGCATATGAGAATATACATATTACACACTATAGGTATATGAAAATTATTAAGATAAAGTGAATATTAAGCAAAGATTGAAAAGTTCAAAGGTTCTGTTTCTCACAAAAATGTCATGTATCTTTACATGTAACTTTGGATAACATTTAAATAAATGATTTTCATTGATCACTAATAAATACAAGTAGACCGATAGATGTTAGGTGGTTATTTCTCAACTGTTTTGACTTTACCATTAATTTTTGACATAGAAGGTTAAACAAAAGAAAATATTAACACATTATAAAATATTTCATTTTTGTGAGAATTTTGAAAATGATCAGTCACATCGTGAATGGGTTTGAGACATAGGCAAAGAAATTTTTTGAAAATGAACTCTGTTCTCCCTCCTCCAAAACTTTCAGACATGCAAAGATGTTACAGAAACGTGCTGTAAGCATATCTGCTCTTTCACGCTTTGTCACTGTTCACGTTTAGAGTCTTTGGACCAATTGCTTTGAACCAAGGGGTAGGAGAAAAAGGCCAAGGAGCTGGTGGTACAAGTCACCCAACTGTGGGAAGGAATGACCTACCTACCTGCAAGAATAGTGTTCAATAAATGACAGTGACTTACTATAGTTATACAATTACTCAGAACTCGATAGATGATGTTCCCACCATTATGAAGCAAATAAAAACACATACCCATACACAGTACACAATATTTTCACATCTTATTTTATCTTAAATTGAAATGTAAAGAGATGAGAATAGCATTAGTTTTCTCTTAAGCACAAAGATTGAGTTATGTATTAGGCTGTAATACGTTTACTTATTATATTTGAATAATTAGCAGGGTGACTGATTTTACTGTGCTGTTGTAATGAAGGGATGGACTAACAGTAAGGAAGTGTGTTACTTTGCTTCTTTCAGGATTTAATTCAAATTCCCAATTGGCGATCCCAGGCAGTTCGGCTGCCTTTTCCCCACTCTCTGGCTTTGTTCCTCTTGCCACCGGAATTTATTTCTTCAGCAGGTCCTCGGGGATTCCATGAGTGACTCCATGGACCACAGGTTGGTGGTAAGACAGGATTTATTTGACAGAAAAGAATACAGAGACAAAGGCACCAGCGCTCCTGGCAAAGAGAACAACTGAATTCAGAAAAAAAAATCTCCTGAGTCTTTTGTCCACTCTGGGTGGATATTGCAGCCCAACAAATGGATGGATAGATGGAATCCTTTCGGGTCCCAGGGCTGGGAAATGGGGTGGGGCTCCCTGTCCGGTGCAGGTGCAAACCGAGGGACACAGAGGCTGGGGCGGAGACGCCACGGTGCACCCTGAGCCGGCAAGCTCGAGGTGTCCCCCAGCAGCTGTCCAGCCCCTCTGGCCACTGGAGCCTCCTGCGGTCCCCCCTCCCCCACCCTCCCCTGCGCTCCTCTGCGGGCCTCCCCTCCCCTCTGGCCGCCCTGTATCGCTCTGTTCCTTTCTCCTTTCTTTCCTCTTTTCCTTCATTTTTACTACTTCACTCTTCCTTCCATCCTTTTCTTGTCTCATCTGAGATTATTTCACAGATTATTTAATGGATGCTAATCTTGAAAGCAATTTCAGAGTCTAGAGAAATGGATGACCTCACAGGACACGACCGCAGCTGACCATGCATCACGCACGCTTCTTTGACCAAATTTTTGAGAGGAAAACACGGCTATGTAGCCTACGTGGCCAGCGCAGAGGGGAAGCCCAGCGTCCACCGGGACTAACACCCCTCCCACCGCGGCTGTTGGGAGCAAGGGCTTCCAGCTGGGCGGATCCGGGACCTGGTGACAGTTGGTGGCAGTGGGATGGAGTGACCACTGTCAAGGGCTGCAGCTGGGAGGGGTAATAGCAGAGCTCGTGAGGCAGGTATGGCTGGGAAGAGAGGAGCAAGGCCAGAGGCCGGTCACCGGGAGGGTACCAGGAGCCCCAAACAGGACCCAGGGACCTGCCTGGCTGTCCACAGGCCCAGCAGCCTCAGAAGCTCCTGCCCCGCTCATCTCAGCCTCAGGCCCCCACAGGGCTGGAGGGCAGGGCTCCCCGAGAGGGACAGGGCAGCTGTCACAGAGCTGTGAGCTGCATGTTCCCCAGAGGAGATTTATTCTGTTTTTTTTTGTTTTTTTTTTGAGACAGAGCCTCAAACTGTCACCCTGGATAGAGTGCTGTGGCATCACAGCTCACAGCAACCTCCAATTCCTGGGCTCAAGTGAGTCTCTTGCCTCTGCCTCCTAAGTAGCTGGGACTACAGGCACCCGACACAACACCCGGCATGTTTTGGTTGCAGCCGTCATTGTTGTTTGACGGGCCGGGCTGGATTCGAACCCGCCAGCTCAGGTGTACATGGCTGGCGCCTTAGCCCGTTGAGCCACAGGCCCCGAACCAAGGAGCTTTATTCTTCCACCCACGACGTGTCTCTTCAGATGAGAGACAGCCACCTTCTCAACGGTCGTTTTCCTGAAAGTCTGGGCCACCAACACGGTGTGTCTTCTACACAGTAGCACATTTTACACGCGAAAATATGATATTACCTTCCACTAAAGGGAATTATTTACTGCAATATACAGTCTTTTTTATGTGAAAGAAGGAAAAACATATTCAGGAATTAATTTTTAAATAAATATCTGAACTTTGCAAGTTTTGGTATCATTAATGCAATTTAGTGTCCTATTAAACGTGTTTGCTCTCAACTTTAAAATCCTGGTTTTCTAAAAACTGAAATGCATAATAACACAGCAAAATCTACCATTTGAAGAAGAATGTCTTCGTTAGATGTTGTAGATTTTCAGGAATAATGAAATCTTCAGATTAAAAATTTTGATAGACATATATTATTTTACAAGTCAACTAAACCAGTATAAGCATGTTTAAGTACAATTTATTTTAAAATCATGCACATAGAGATTTTAATATTGTGAAAATTGGTCACTTGATTGGTTAAATGTGTTCTGAAACAAAGTGATGCAGAATTGTATTACAAAATTACTTAGTAATAGGTGATGTTACACTTACTAAGCTATTGTATACCATATTGCAAGTAAGCACAGAGGCGACTGTACTTTGTGCAGTAAGTTTGGGAAAACTGGAGAGTTTGTACAGGGTGGGGATTTCACCGCTTTGCCTCCATATTTTTCGGCTCTCCCTACGTAAGAATATGCAGAGGGTGATAACAAATGTGTATGCATTTTAAGAAAGGAAAAAGCCAGTATTAGAGTGGTAATACACAATACATACCAATAATAAAATATGAATTCAAGTCATGTGGAAGCAGCTCTTGTAACTGCAAAAGTCAAACATGACTTGGGTATCACAAATTTAACTCACTTTTTTTTTCTTAAAAGGTGTGTACAGTTTTTGATACCCTTTGGCTGTATTAACTGAAATATAAAATTTTAAGTTGGCTAAAGTTGAAAGATTTTAAGGCCCTAAGGTTCTGACTGTAATATTGGCTTCCAATCTATTTGTTACTGGGATCAAAGTGCAAAGTTCATCCCTAGGTAGAGACAGCTTTAATTGCTTTCTGAACTTGTTTATAATTTGCCTCTTTTGTTTAACTTAAGAGTCTCTCTCTTTCTCTCTCTCTCTCTCTGCCTTATGTTGCTTTTACTACTTGAATAAGACTTATTATTGCACTAGAATCAAATCCTCATCTTACTGTTTAGATGGCTCAGCAGATTGGCTTGTGTTCATGTGGACATAGGTAAAACATAGAGCAGCACTTAACCTGGTAAAATCTGGATTAAGAATCATGTAGAAGATTGTAAAACTGGCTACAAAATCTCCTCTTTTCCTTTTATTCGTAGTACTTGGCAATGAACTTTGCGACTGCTGTTAACAACAAGTGGAGTGTATTTTTTCTTACCCTGAATAGGAAGGCTAGTTAGGAGCTTACATTGGCAATGGAATTAAGCAAGATTTATGTGAATTCTGAGCATAAAACCATTGAGTTATGAGGAAGTTGAGGGGTAAAACCACAGGCAAAGAGAGGCAAGGGCACACCAGCTCTTCCAAGCAAGCCCGTCTCCCTGCCGACAGAGGGTAAGTGTGGCTACACCACGGAGCCCAGCCTGAGATCAGCCAACCTATAAAACAAAGAAGGTAATGATATAATTGTTAGTGGAAGTCACCAAGTTTAGGGGTAGTTTTTCGTCATAGACACAGAGGAAAATAGGACAGTCAGACACGAGAGAGTGGTGAGAAATGACAAAATCCATCTGCAAGTTTGAAAAAATCTGGTGGAAAGGAAGTAAGGAATCCTGAAGTTTTCCTGACTACATGGAAATGGAAAGGTTCTATATCAAAAATCTGAAAAATAAATACATTTAAAACATTGAAAAGTTCTATACCTTGATCAAGGATATCTGTTTATTAACAGGAAAATTTCTGTTCTTTCAGGAGCCATCTGTGGACACTCCTTAGACTGTCTCAAGAATTACTTAAAACTTCCCTACTCTAACCACAAGGGCGGACAGTGAGGGTCTCAGCTTCAAAGGGGCAGGCTGCTAACATTTGTTAGACCCACTGGAGAGAGAAGCAAGGTGCAGATCTGGTCCTGAGGTTTGTGTGGGTGGAAAGGACACGTGGAACTAGGTTTGGGCTCAGAGTTTATCCAAGATTTGTGTCATCAAGAAGAATGCACACAAATATTTTGGGACGCCAGATTCTGAATCTAAAGATCCTGATCTGAGTTTGGACTGGAGTTTAATGGCTGAGAATTTAGTATTTCTTTGAAAATTTTCAGTCAGTCCTCAAAGCAAGGTTAGATCTGAATGGAGAAGTGATGGGGAGCAGGGCCAGAGTCCAACGCAGCAAGGCAGAGACCAGAAGCAGGACGTCCTGTGGGCTCTGAATTTGGTGTGTGCTGCCAAGTTCATGCACAGTATTCTATTGACCTCCTAAACTTTTTTCTTGGCTTCTTTTTGTGGGTTTGAACTCTCTTTGATTCCACTCATCTTATTTGCCAAGCATACTTTGAATTCCATCTGGCATTTCAGTGATTTCCTCATGGGTAGAGTCCACTACCGTAGCTCCCTGTGACCCCTTGGTGGTGTCGAGCTAACTTTTTTTCACGTTGCCAGTGTTGTTCTGCTGGTTTCTTCTCATCTGGCTCCTCTCTCTTGACTCTGCAGTTACTGGGATTACAGGGCACCTATTCTTTGTTGGGATTTCCTCTGCTCTGTTATGGGAGGGAGGGGTCTTAGAGGGATCCATAGTAGGATCTTTTCATCCTACTGTGGATGTTGACCCATCAGGGAGAGGGAAGGGGCTCCGAGAGCCTGTGGAACAAATATTGTAACCCATTCTTCTTTAATTACCACAGTTTAAGCCAGGGTGGATGATCTTCATACGGGGTGAGAGTCATTCTCCAGCTCCTTGTTGCAAGTTCAAGTTGGGTGCTGAAAGCAACCCTCTCCAAAAAAGCTGCTTTGGGGAGGGGCATTTATCATTCTGAGTTCACCCCATGGAGGTCACGGTAGCAGAGGGTTGAGTCGAGTTAGTGAGTGGCTGTGAGTGGCTGGGCTGTCCATTTGCACAAACCAGGCCTAGATGTAAGGATTGCTCAGGATTGGTGTGTCCTGATGACATGCTGGATTTCAGGAAGGTTCTGCCAGTCCTGTGGGAGTAGTAGAGGCCCAATAGTAGGGTCTTGGGGCTCTGTAATCTCAGGGTGGTGTCACAGGACTGATGGAGTCTTAGAGCAATAGGGGCAGAGCCTCAGTCTTCAGTACAATGAGAGCTTTAGTTTTGGTCTGGAAATGATGGGAGCTCTGGGGTTTATGGGGCAGAGCCACGTGGTCTGAGGGCTTGTTCCATCAGCCTGAAGACTGCTGAGGCCAGTTGCACAGGTACGGGTTTGTCTTAGCTGCCCAGGACCACATAGGTGGCCTGGAGCTGCTGATCAATAGAGATTCTCCCCCTGCCCCCCAAACGCAGGAGCTGCTCAGACAGTCTCAGAATCCTTCCCACATGGTGCCTGTGGCATGAGAGGCTCCATCTCCACTCAGACCCCACACAGCGGGGAGGGAGGCGTGTTCACTACCCACTCATAGGGCACAACATGGGGGAGCACGTGGAAGGCTGAGTCCTGAGCAGACCTGGAACCATCCACTGGCGTGATCAGGATGGCTTTGGATGAAGAAACCCAGGAGTGGCAGCCACCAGATCTCTGCGGCACCTGCTGTCCTGAGCAGTCTCCGCACAGAGCATCCGGTAGTGGGGTCCTCATTACCTGCCTGCTACGCCATTTGTTGTTCTTCTCCGACTCTTATTAGATACTCTGCTGTGAGACTTTTCATTCTTTTAGATTTCAGATTAATATGAGTGTACACACTATGAGGTTACGTTGTCGTGTTTGTTAGGTAAAGTCTGAGTTGCAGCTGATAGCTTCCCCCGGGGGCTGTGCTGTCCACCCTGCATGTGCCCGTTGGCTGAGAGCTGGCCGGTTCCTCCTTCCTGCCCCCTCTTCCCTCTCTCCTCCCCCGTCCTCACCACTTGACTTTAACTGTGTTTTTCTCTCTCGTGGGCACGGTTTCATATTAGTATGGCGTACATTGGATACACTTTTCCATTCTTGTGATACTTCACTAAGGAGAATGGAATGTTCTTCAACTCCATCCAGGATTTTCTTCGTTTGCTTCAGTCTTCGTTCTCCTGTTCTCAAGTTTGAGATGTGTCTATCTTGAACCTCCAGCAGTTTTTCAATCCCAGGTCAGGTTTCCTGCCCCAGCACTGATTCCTGCAGGGACGGCTGCTCTGACAGGGTGGGGTTCCCTGTATCCCCTTGCCTGTCTCACTAATTCCAGGAGGATCGATTTGCCTTTTGACGTCACTTTCTTACAGATTTACAAGTTGTTGATTTTTCAAGTTTCTAACTTATTGCACTAGGAATGGTGACCTCCAAGCTCCTAGCATGTGAGACCGAAACCTGGGGCTGGTTGTTCACCATTAATGCGCAAGACCACGACGTGTCCAGTTGGCGGTAACGGCTGAATGCAAATAAAGCACAAAGAGGGAAATTTCTAATCTTTTCAATATATTTTAATCATAATCCTTTGTTTTATGAAGGATATACTTTTTTCATTTTATGAACATCTTTTATGGTTTTTCTTTCTCCTTCCTTCCCTCTCTCCCTCCCTCTCCCCTCTCTCCCTCCCTCTCTCTCTCAATCTGTCTGAATATTTGCTTATCCCGTGATCAACAGATTGTTGAGAGGAGCAAGCACACGAGAAGCCCCTTGGACAACGGCTGGAGTGTAAAAGGTCCTCCATAAGCAGAAGTTTCTATTTATTTACTGCAGATTGCTGATATGAAGAACATCCAGTAGGCCTCTCATACGCTGGCACGGAGCAGAGTCACCTGGGACGCAGACCCCCAGATGAGCCTCCCCCATAGGCGTGTCGGTGGACCTGAGGGTCCGCGCTCCAATGCTGCTGCTGCTGCCTCAAGGACACACCCTGAGTGCCACTTGTCCTTCCAAGAGGTGGCGACTCCATTGCTGGTGTGTTCTATGGGGAAAGATTCTGAGCTGTGTGGGGCCTGGGTGAGACTGTTTTGGGGGTGCTGAGTATTTGATATCTCTATCCTCTTTTTGAAAACTTTTATCTCCTTTCTTGCCGTTTACCCATTTCTCACCGAAAATGCTAAATTAAACCTCAAAGTTCAGCAATCTCAGACCGAAAGCCCAGTTCTCACACATGATCGGGACACTGCAGAATCGCTCCATTCATTTCCTGACCTCAAAAACACCTACCGGACGTTCAGGACTGGATGCCGGACAGGTGCATCAGCTACATAAAACTCGGAAGGCCAGAAAAATGAGTAAAAACATTGTACTATGTGCTGGAGCCTCCCATTTTTAGAAATACATATATAATTTTATTCCATTTCCCCAACAATTCTACAAAATAGGTATTATTATCCTCAGTCTATAAATGAAGAAATGATGTTACAGCATTTTCTCTAGTAATTTTCCGAAGATCATCCAGAAAGTATTTCAAAACATTTAAGACCAAAGTTCGTGTTCTTAATCTCTACAGAAGTAAAGATAGAGACACTCAAATACTTTTTCTGGCTGTTGGGGAAAGTCGCCCTTCGGGGCTTAGGGTCTGCTGTGTGTGTGTGTGTTACAAAGAGGCTGAGCTCTGTTATTCTCATATATCACATTTAAGTGAAGTATCCAAAACATACAGTAGTCACCCCTGACCTGCCGTTTTCCTTTCCAAAGTTTTAGTCACCTATGGTCAGGCATGGTCTAGAAATACTAAATGGAAAATTCCAGAAATAAATAATTCCTAAGTCTCAGATTGCACCCCACTCTGGGCATCATGATGAAATCTGCTATCTTGCTTTGTCCTTCCCAGGGCATGAATCATCCCCTTTTCTACCATATCCACAGGGTATATGTTCCTTGCTGTTACTTAGTAGCCATCTCAGTTAACAGATTAAAACAACAAAACAAAACATAGTTACTGCAGGTGTGGGGTCTGGTACCACCCATGGTTTCAGGCACTAGACCTATGTATGCCCCATTGATACTATAAATAGATAAAGTCACTTCCCTTAAATACAACCCATGCACAGGGCTCTGGCTTAACATTCTTCATTATTTTATTACGACTTGTTCTTATTACAGAAGAACCTTATGCGAAAAGCAACATGTCTTAACTTAGGTCTTAAAATTCTTGGTCGTCCCAGATTTTCAACTGAATGCATATCCAACAATTTGTTAGGCTTCAGTGTTAAATGTCTTTACTTTTTACTTGGAAGGTACTAGGGTCATATTTTATTAAACATGCTTCTGCATGTTCACTATCAAATTAATTTAATTTATGTGCACCCGTACAGGATTCATTTCTTATTTTTAAGAAAAGCATATTTGAAAGCAGGTCAGTTCATTGGTAAATTACATGTGTGCTGCAATGTAGTTTGACTGCTGAATAAAGAAAGAACTGCTATAAAAATCATTCTCTGGAGAATTAGGTTAGTTGTAAAAGCAGATGTTGCCCACTCTATGGTGCTTTTATGCTTATGAAATGGATAACCAAAACCATTTTGAAATGTCAATCATTCAATTCCATTTACGTTTGCAATTCTTTTTTTGAGTAACTTGTTTGACAGAGAGTACTTTGGCACTTGTGAAAGGTGCTTTAAGGATAGTATCATCGTTGTTTTCAATCTCTCTTATTCTGTCCTGTCTCATATTGTCGTGAGCACCACAGAGGGAAACAGCGTGGTATTTGTTTTGCTTTGCACCTTGTGGAGCTGTCTCTGAGATCAAAGAGATTCCTGCGTGAGAAGGAGGTCTGCAGAGCACAGGGTGAACAGGGGCTGATGCCAAACAGGCAGGGGAGTCTGATTGCAGAGACCAACTTCAAGTCACCAAAAATATCATCAGCTGACTTAGAGAAACAAGAATTACAGGATTATAGAGTTTTGAAGCCCGGTGGTACATGGGAGAAAACCTAGTGATATTTTTATTTCACAACTGATTATACAGAAGGAGAGGGAGGATATAAGATCACAAAGTCAATTGCACAAAAACAAAACAAAACTTTCTATTTAAATAATCACAGATAATGCTCCCAGAAACCCTTTAGAATTCTGCTCCAAGCCAGAACAAAACTTAAGTAACTAAGTCACCAGTGAGCAGCCAATGGTCGGTGGAAAAGAGCCTAGAGATGCTTTGCAAGGTCAAGGGTCAAGGATCTTGCAACAAAACAGAAGTGAGACTCGTTATCATGTTCCTTTTATTTGCGTTACAAGGATCTTAAAATACTGTTAGAATGAACAAGATCTAGGATTTGGTAGCATAAGGTAAAACCATCGATAACAATAATTTATTGTACACTTTTAAACAACTAGGAAGTAGGATGTTTCTAACACAAAGAAATGATGAATGGTTGGGTTGAGGGACATCCTAGTTCCCTGGATTAGTACTGACTGTACACCCACATCAGAACATCTCGTGTACCCTGTAAATATCCACAACATTATGTACAAATAATAATCACAAATTTAAAATGAAGAAAAAATAAAACATATGCTAAAAATGCTAAAAAATACAAAGACCCCTTTTCTACTGGGACATTTTATGTTATATTGAAGAATGATTTTTACCAAAGTATGTCTGGTCTCTCATTTCCAAGGAGTCAGATGCAACAAGGATCTATGAAACGATGACTCAGGAGAAAAAGAAGTGTTAAGATGGGATGCTTTATGAGAAGACTCGGAGAACACAAAAAGGAAATTTGCTGACTGTACCCTTGCGCCGTGGCGGGACACCCAGAACTAACCGGGGTGCTATCCTGAGCTTAACCACAATACTTATGATGTTGGGACTGTGATCCCAAAATAGATTTTATCCAAGCAAATCCACTATGGAAATTGGATCTACAAATTAAGATAAATATAGTAAAATAGCATAAAGCTAAAAGCGATACACATGTGTATACATGCGTGCAAATAATATCCCTAGAATTGACTCAAAATTCCACACGGGAACCTGCAATCGCTATGTTCACCAGCACAGAGATGAGTATTTGTCTCTTTGCCAATTGGTGTAGGTACTTATCTTTGTCAATTGGTGGAGGTACTTACACAGCACAGGCCCATTCAATTACACGGCTGGGGTTGGTGCCCTCGTTACTATGGGAGACGGTTACAGTTGACTTCATTCTCTAACCCAAAGCCCCCATATCTCTGCTCTTGGGAGGAGTGGGCGGACTCTATCTCTGAAAGTGAGGGTGTTCTCTGTGTGATCGGGCCCTGCCAGTGTGTTTGTTTGAGTTATTTCTCACAATGTTAGTAGTTACTCTAGGTAACCAGGATATTGTGCCTGTTTATCCTGCCACACACACCAGAATTCAAGGGAGGAAATGATAACATAAAATTAGCAACTAGTTGCTTTGCTGTGTCATGTGTTGACTAACCACTATTTCCTGGACAGCCACGCTAATTCGCACCTGTGTTAGCTGCACACTTCATTCTAGATGCCTAGACTACCCTTTCTTTTCGCCTTTCTTGCTCAACAATGCATTCTTCTGTACCCCCGAAGACTCTGTAGCCTTTACCCCCATCTTTTATCTTTTCTTACATATAGAAGACCACATGTAAAGTACTACAAACTCCTCTTGCCATTTAACAAAATATTTTGGACATTGTCTCATATTCTATCCCTCTGTGTAAGTCTATATAGACACATTTTTAATGTACTACCAAGTTTTCCTTTGGATCATATGGCAGGGTCTATGGAACCAACCCCTGACTGAAGGGTGTTGCTTGTGTGCACTGTACAATCTCACACACACCAAAAAAACTACACAGATTGTGGGTTTGTGTGTGTTTAGATATGTGTGTCTTTGAACACCTGAAAATATAGCTAGAAATTGCTCCTTTAAGGAGAATATGTATTTTAAATTTTGGTGACAATTCCCAAATTGCTCTACCAAGAGCTTAAAACAGTAGCAAGTGTATTTGAGAATGTCTATTTGCCCGTCCCAAAGCCAACACCCACTAGCAAACATCATTTATCTTCTCCCAACTGACAAGTGAAAAATAGCACTATGTTCTTACGTCAGCTCTCATTATTTTAAATAGGAGTCAAGTTTAACTTCATTTCATAGACTTTTATATACATTTTTATTCTTTTTTAATTTTGGAGTATTAGGGGGTCCACGTGTTTTGTTTACATTCTTTGTTTTTGTACCGAATGAGTCAACGCTATCATATCAGCGTGCCCTTCACCCAGATGGTGTTCACCATCCCCGATAGGTGGGAATTTGCCCCACACATTTACATTCTTTTATTTTGAAATTCTTTCAATCCATTGCTTAGACATTAGCAGAGAGCTGGAGAGTGTGAACATTTTACCAATAACTTAGAATCAGAATTTTATTCCTTTCTCTCCTCCCCCATCCCACATCTTTTCCAGCTCCCTTGTTAAGCCTCCTCGTGTTCTCCCCACCCTGTTTGGTGACACCTCGCCGCTGCATCAGCCTCTCCCTGCTCCGTGCTCACCCCTCAGCCCTGCGGCTGGCATCCGCTCTGCCAGCTCCTGTGCCCGGCTGGAGCCCGTCCAGTTCGCCCTGTGCGGCCCGGCACCGACCCTGCCCATCCTAACAGCTGTGGACTCTGGCTTGCCTGCCTCAGAGAGCTCAGGCTTAGGAGAAATCTCCTTCGTAGGAACCATCCACGGGCTGAGCGCCGCTCCCCTCCACCTCCCGCTGCTCACTGAGCCTTCTCCGGGTGTCTGTGCCGCCGTGTGATCAGTCCTGACTAGGCACGTCCTCACTACTGAAGGAAGAGGGTGGGAAGAAACGCTGAGCAAGTGGGTTCCTGGCCTGTCTTATAAAGTGCACTGACTCAAGGACCCTTGTGTTTCTACTGAGACTTGAATGTTACAGGGTTATCTGCTTTATCAAATAAACTCACGAGAGAGAGAGAGAGAGAGAGAGAGAGAGAGAGAGGGAGAAGATCTCTTCTTTCCTTTAAAGTGGTGACTTATTAGATAATAAGCCTGGTCATCAATTGACTGAGTCTCATTCTATTCCCTTTGCCCTTCTTTTCAGTATTGGTCATCTTATTTTCACCTGCAGATAATCAGACTTCTTTGAATCCTTCAGCACATCCTTCTGAAGCTTTTCCCCATGTCTTTTTAGTTGGGATGTGTTCTCTAGACGCATCCAGAGAGCTGAGTCCCAGGGCACAAGAGAAGCCCAACTCCTACAGAAGGGAAAGTGTTCACTAGACGGGAGCAGAGCTACTTCTTTGAAATCCCAGCATGTCTAGATGTATCCCAAATACGTCAGTTATGATAAAGTAGTAAGTATGACTTTTGTGGAAAAATACATGATAGAGAAAACAGCCCAGGAGCTCACGTCCTCTGAGAGCGGAACCGTGCCCAGGGCTCGGGAATTGTCCAGCCACAGGCTGTTTACATGTGGTCTGAGCACTCTCCTAATGTGGTCCCGTACTTCAGTGCATATAGGTTCAGCCAGAAAAGAGAAAGAGGAGCATCAAAGTTGTTGCGATGCCAGCAGAAAATTACAGGGTGTTTCCATATTTGAAAGATCACTAGCTTTTAGTATTTTATTATTGGTTTAGGGCAATGAATTATCCATAAATAAAAGCCTGAGAGACCTCTGACCAAAGACATATCCTTTGTTTACAAAAAGTACAAGTTCAGTGAGTAGCCGTCTCTATCACACAAGATCAAGTGTACTCAGTTAGAAGGCACTAAAGGCATGGAAGTAGCTTTGGAATTATTCTGCCAACACATTCTAGACTTTCCTCTCCCATTTTACGTAGGAAGGTCTGTATATAAATGACGACTTTGCTTACTCTGTGCTAAGACGTCTACACACTTCATCCCACGTGATCCTCTCATATAATCTGTGCATCGGTCAGCAGTGGCTCCACAAATCCACAAGAAATAAATCCAGAAATCTAACATGATTAACAACACCAAAGTTTATTTCTGGCCTACAAATGTTTACTCTGACCCGGCGTGGGTCAGGTAAATTTCCCAGGTGGTCATCCTCAGATTTCCTTTGTCACTCCACAATGGAACAGCAGCTCCCAAAGTCTTTGGCCCCAAAGTGACAAATGTCACTTATCCTCATAGCCTGGAGGCCAGAGTGACTCATGTATTGAGGTGCAACTGCGAGGAAGCTAAGAAGTGAGAGAGAGCAGAGCAGACAGTGTCTTTTTGGTATTCTACAGAGTCAATATCTCCATTTATATGAGATAAAGTTAAAGAACTGGAGCATTTTTTTTTTTTTTTAGACAGAGCCTCAAGCTGTCACCCTGGATAGAGTGCCGTGGCATCACAGCTCACAGCAACCTCCAGTTCCTGGGCTCAAGCAAGTCTCCTGCCTCTGCCTCCCAAGTAGCTGGGATTACAGGCGCCCGCAACAACGCCCAGCCATTTTTTTGGTTGCAGCCATCATTGTTGTTTGTGGGGCCCGGGCTGGATTCGAACCCACCAGCTCAGGTGTACGTGGCTGGTGCCTTAGCCCGTTGAGCCACAGAACTGGAGCATATTAATA